>JARQSV010000387.1:3318577-3331560 GCA_030142285.1 Calameuta idolon
CACACCGGAACAGACGGAACAGTGATCTGGAATCGCGCGAAGCGCCATCTCTTCTCAGCAGCTGGAAAATCGTCTAGTACCAAGGTGGGAGTTGGAGTCACGGAGACGTCAAGATTCTGCTGCCACAGCAGATAATTCAAAAGTGACTCACAGTGTCAGTCACAGTTGGCAACGCGATCGCCATTTTCTATTGGATTTATTCCTCTCCGAAATCCTTTCTCCACTGAATCATTTTTCCCTGAAAGAGAAATGTCCCGTTATAGTTGCATGCAGTAGGCGGACAGGGCGAATATTCATTGTCAGATCGAACCAAGATACGATCTGCGTAACCCGTTTGTATCTTGAAAGTAAACTTGTGCTCCAGGAACGCGATGCTGGGAGCCATATAACATAACACGGCACAACTAAGACTGGACTCTGGTGCTCCGTGTAGAAATATAAAAGGAGGGATTAGTATCTGCGCGCTGTTGCGTATTCTGACCCAGTTTTCAACCCGAATAGTTATGGGCAGTTGACGCACCGTGGACCAAGACTGATCTGCCTACCTCGGGCTACGCCTCGTGCCAGCGGCTGGATCTATTTGAGCATAACTTAGCCTTCAGCTTAAATCCTTGCTCAATTTAAGGTAATTATCGGGCTTGATCTTGGCACTTGGCAGCTGCGATCGAACACTGATCAGAATGCTCATTTGCTTCTTCCAGACGTCAGACTCGCGCAATCTTTATCGACGTATCGATTCTTTTCCCACGAGTGAACGTTGGTGCACGTGTTCTTCGCGACATCCCGGTCGATATCCTGCATCCTGCAGGTGAATCGGAGTCAATGAAGTCATTGGGACGGCAATCGCATGCATCGATGCCGTGTGAAAATTATAGTGTGCGAGGGAAAAATTATAGGGATTTTATATTGTCATATTTTTTATCAATTATGAAGTTTTATGAATTATTATAGAGACGCGTTTGGCATATAAGGAAAATGTCAGGGATAAGTGATTTTTGAAAGGGACGTTGGAAATATTATTGCGGAATTGACTGATGGTTGATTAACGATACGGAAAAATTGTCAGTACATTGTTTTCTATTGCGTCACGTTGATAGTTTTATTCTTTTGATAAATGCGTTAAACCGAGTAATCGGCAGATGTCGCGGTAGGACAGTGACTCTTTGTCAGTCGCTGGTAAAGTAGTAGACTGACTAATGGTAACCGAGACAGATCAAACGAGAGCGTAACAACTTGACAAGCGAGAAGATTCCGCAGAAGTCCTTTTGGATTCTGTGAGTACCAACGATTGCAAACAAGCTCGTCGAATAAATATTGAAAAATATCATAATTATATAATAATTTATCACAATAGTTCATTGTAACCAAACAGACACATGCTTTAGATTCGTGTGAATCGGACTAGAATTTTATAAAATTATCATAAGTCTGTTTCTGTCGTAATAAGCATTTTATTTTTATCAAATATTGTCCAGGTCAAAGTCTTTTGATGTTTCCGTTTCATTTGTGCATAGTAACCTCAATAGTCTAATCAAGCAAAACCTCTGTAAACCTTGTTGCTAAAACACGCATAAAAACATAAATCCCCCACTTGAGTCAGTATTAATATAATTTGTTACCCGTAATATAACTCATGGCACATGCCCGGCTAATTCGGAATCGCGAATCTGTCAAAATTCCTTTTGAAGTGGCTCGTTTTTTCCAATGTTTCGCGCCCTTTCAACTTACGACTTCTGATGCCGTTTTTAATTGATAGAATTTTCGCTCACCGAGTGCATGGTGTAACATTCTGCAACTCTGCAACACAGCACATCTGATAGCTGTAGGAAAATTTGCCAATCGAAAGCCTACCAGGCTACGCCTTACCACTGTGCAAGGAAATTGCTGCCAATCGAAAACCCCATTAGAGTTGATGACTTACCGCGAGCTCAGTTACGACTGAGCACAGTTTAATGGAGTTGACGAAGTAGTAGCTGCTTCGACTCACAGATGGCAGCACTTTCTATGGTCGCGTCAGTACGTCAGATTTGCGCGGCATCGTACGCATCGCAACGTCTAATTAATTTATCTTCAGTGAACGACATTAAGTATCGTTTATATCTACGTTAAGTGTAGAGACTCACGATTCACAAAGAGTTACCGGTGTGTCAGTGAATGTAGAGTGACAGTGACAGAGATATCGAGTAACTGTATATGGAAACGATACATCTTTTCCGTGATTATCATTTTTAACGACGGTATCAGATTTTATTTCAACGACGACATTTCCGACGTGTACGAATTAATTTTTTTATGATATCAATGACAGCAGAAAGTAGGATCAATAACAGATATCTACGCAATTACGTAAGTAACGACAAACCAGTGAGTGCACGTATTTAATGACAAGACATTCGATTAATCATACAGTGGTTTAAAAGTGAGACTGTTCGTTGGGATCGACAGGCTTATTAATATCCTGTCATGCGGTACGATTATAATTAAAAACATGTCTTCACTATACGGCGAAGATGCTGTAAGAGGTTACATTTGTGATGAACGACAGCAAATACTTTTTTAGTGAAACTGAGTCGACTATCAGCAATTTCTGGTAACTCAATAGTCGAGCCTATCATATTTTATTGGTATCGATTTACGTTTCACACCAATAACATGGCATCGAGTATCATATAATTCCCACGATTATAATCTTTAATTGTCCGACATTGTATCGCTGTTTGATGACATTTGACCTGCCGACGGAACCTTGGTATTCTTATCGTCATGGATCGAAACAGTAGTAGCAACCATGCTGTCATTTTTGTTTCCAGTGGCCTCTCTAGCAGTCGTCTTGTAAGAATTAAGCGTAGGTTGCACAACGATAATCGGAAATTGCGGACACTTCGTGGCGCACTTCGGGCCGAAAAAGAGTCTGGGAAAGCCACAAAATGTACTGCAGTACCATCTGCGAATAGGATTGTTAAATCCAAATATAATTCTAGCATTATCGCCGACCTCCGCGTCGGAGGAATTCTGAGCCTAATTACGAAAAAAGACGAAAAAAAAGATGTCAATAAATCATAAATAAAACCTCCACTAAAATATCTCGAGTTACACAGAAATAGCAATGCTTACCTTGCTGTTACTAATTGCATGAAACAGAATCAGACTGCCCAGCAGGGCGATGATTCCAAATGTAAGTTTGCACATGATATCTGTTTTCGGTAAGTGCCTTGTGCCGAACGTAGGGACGAACTATTTAGTGGGAAGACCCGCGAGTACTTATATACTTGACTGATTGTCCAGAGTCCTGCCTCTTTGAAAAGGGAATGTTTCATGGACCCGCATAAGTCGCCCATTTTTTCTCCATAATGACATTCATGATTTTCTGAGACACGAAATGAGATTCTCATACCAAGAGATACCGTAACTTTAGAGCCCGTTACGTACATTGAACTAGACGGTACAACGACGAACAAGTATTTCCTATAATTTCTACCTGCAACTCTACACAACGGATGAGCCTATCAAAATGACGGAAGCTTCGCTCGAAACGAGCAGACATATTGAAAGTTGATGATAAAAGAATAAGGCACCACCCGGCGTTCCCCCCATATTGCGAGACACTCCGCACGATTTCTTTGTCATTCATTTCGTGTTGCTTCTGAACGTGTAACGCGTGGATGCCTTAAACGATAGCGGAGCAGTGTACACTCCTTTCTAATATAAAGTTCCCTATTAGAATTGCCGAGGTATCGTTAGATCCTTTTTATAAAAGAAATCTAACGGTCGGACTGCACTAATTACATAGCTACTTCTGCTGATTATACTTATAAGTATTAATGCCTTTGGTAATTAAAATCCAGGCCAATGGCATCGTTACGCGTTATCAGATAGCAAAGAGAAACGATCGTATCGGAACGGTGAATCCGCCAGATGAATTCTAATACATTTATCTGGAAAGAGTCTAACACCATTTTGAGGAGGAGGAGGAGGGGAAGGACGAAGGAGAGACGTAAAACTACCCTTTGTCAGCGGGTGTTAAGGGCGGGAGATAAATGTCTCCGCAGTATTGATTTTCAAGACTATGAAGACTAAACGTAAGAATTTCCAATTTACACCTAAATTTTACCTATCTCCCCCCTCCTCAGCCACCCCTCCTCTGGTGACCGAAGATGGTACAGAAAAATCCTTAATAATTAAATGCATCAGATGAATTCGGGGAGGATCGTTTTTATCATCGAGGCTCGAAATCTTCCTCTTCCCCTTTCAATGCACAGACCTTCCGTTCTATCTTTGCTTTCATTGCTACCATTGCTTTCTCAAAGGGAAGCGTAGGTGGCGAAAATTCCTGTAGGTGGAGGTACAGGAAAAACCTTCGCAAGGTTGGCTTCTTATATTGAGTTGCTCCTCTGACCTTTCACACGAGACTAACTTAGGCCACGATGATGGCGTATCGCAGGGCGCTGGCTGGCTGGCGATGGATACCACGTGATCCTGCTACCAATGACGCTACGGAATACAACCGGGTCGATAACAATGAGACTGACAACAAGAGCGCCAAGACGTTCTTCTCTCGGTCCTCTCTGGACGTGTCCTCCGCTCCCACGGCGGCAGACAATTCTTCTTCGACCCTCCTCGATCCTTCTCTCTGGTATACAGCATCCGCACAGTCTTAATGTGAGTTCTGAAATCTTTTTCCAGAACCAATGTGCACGTATACGCGGTCAGAAGATCGTGTTAACATTTATTTTAATTCATCAATTCCTTTTTTACAAAACAAAAATGCGATAAAATGCACAACGCTCTTTTGTATCGATAATCAAGGTTACAGTTATAGTTGTGAAATATTTCTTTTTAGATTGACAATCGCGTACTGGGAATATGGATAATTTTTATTCTGACGTGAAAGGCCTCTGCCAGGATCTATTGGAGTGACGGATCATTATTATTCGTAACTGATTCCACGAGTGAGATTAAGGAAAATATCTTGAGCATCATCTACGTGGAATGTGATAATTTCATGGGTGTCTAACTCAATTTTTTACGGGTCTTCCTAAGTATCCTGACACTGGTATGTTTAGCTGGCTTTCGTAGTAGGGTGGAAATATGGAAGTTACGACATTAGGCGTTTTAGTCGGTTTTTTAAAATTAGAAGCGACGTATATGTCTGCTTCTAGATAACAATAGTATTTAACCTGTTTTACCATAGGGTAATAATTTACCGTTAGGTACTATAAACGCGTTGTTGGAAAATTCTTTACTCACGGTCGGTAAGGTTGATTTAGATTCTTTGTGAGCAGCGCTCCTTGCGGCTGCCAGTCTTCGAGTTTCTGGTATATGGGAGTAAACAGTCGCTACGAAAAGTCACGTTAGCGATAAGCCCTGAATTCTTGTAATAAAGAAAACGAGGTTATCGTTACCTTCGGCAAGACTACTTTATATTTTTCCACGATAATAAAAATAAAAACTCCACACTGAGAGGTTACAGTCGAAGGAGATAAAAAACAACGATCGCTGACAGCGACGACACTTTACTGGTGGTAAGTTCTTTGATACGTAGTCACTATCAATCGCGGTATACGATATCTATGTCCTTAAGGTTGATAAATCATTAAGGCGCATCGGCGCGTTTCTATATATTTCGCACGCAAGCAATGGCCACAACGGATTGAATAATTTAGGGAAAATCAATTTATCGATGTCTCTGATATTTCCTAAGATTGGTTCTTTCGTGTTTCTTTTATTTGTATTTTATTTTTTTCACGCCCTCTTCGAATCCCAAATTATTTGACCCGACGGTAACGGAAGATCCACGCTGCACGACATTATTCCCAATCGGTATATCATACGAGCAAATTCCATGCGGTATTTCCAAAGTGCGTAATCGAATATTTAATTTCGCGATTCCCCTCAATCTGTCTAATTGGAGCCGCGTGCCCACGTCACGTCGATCGGACCTCATTTAGTCACACGGAGTAGGCAACAGAGGCGGCAGAAATCGCAAGAGAATATTACAGTCTTCCCGCGTTCAAGCTGAGCAGTCTGAGAGAGCGCAATATGGCCGCGGTAGTTTAACAAGAGATATGACCTTCGGAGTCAGCAAAACCCATGGGAGACGTCTCCCCCGCCCATGTTGTTGAATGACGTAGCAAAATTTCAAAGATGGGCACAAGGGCGGATATCCATTATAAAAGGAAGAAAAAACCAGGTAGACACGCGTCGGCGAGTGAAAAAAAGATATAAATAAAAAAAGAACGTTAATCCACCTAACGGAATATTTAACGTCAGTCGGTAAATCAAGAAATCTCCTTCAGCAGACAAGAAGCAATTTATAGTTGAAAATAGTTTAAAAGACAAAACTGTTGGTTCGATCCAAAGGCGTCTCTGCCATTGTGTCTTTTCATTAATTTTACCTAGGACTGTCTTCGCGTGCGATTAAATCGCGTGGGTGCGATACAACGCAGAATCGACTGAAACAGAGAGAGAGAGAGAGAGAGAGAGAGAGAAAATTGAAGAAAGAGAGAACGAGCAAGGAAAGAACGAGGAAAGCGACCGAGCAACTGTGCTAGCTGACCTCCCATAAGAAGACTCCCGCGGAGCGCATCTTTGCTCCGTCGGTATAGAATCGTTTCTGCGACCTTTCTCAGGGGGTTTCAGTCTCGCGTGGGAGTAAAGTTGATAGTAGCGTGGGGTGCATATCGGAGAGAAGATGGGAGCCAGTGAGTGAAGAAGAAAATGTGAGAGTGGATGGAGGTGAGGCGAGACATGCTCGAGGGTGGGGGGGCCGAGGGGGAGGGAAAGGGACAGCAGTGAGTGAGGACTGCGGAAAAGGGCTAGTGGAGTGAGAAGAGCCAGGGATGCCTGTGGGAGGAAGATGGTGTTCGAGTGGCGAAGGGAAGGTCGAGGAAAGGGAGTGAGCTACGAGTAGGTGGGCAGAATGAGAGAGGGAGAAAGCGAGAGGGGAACAGAAAGGGGAAGGAAAGGGATAGAGCAAACCAGCGAGTCGACTCGGATATGAGGGTGTCGCGCAAGCCGGTCACGCCGAGGTTTCCATGGCAACGACAGGCGATAAATCAACCCGCAACATCCCCGAGTACCGTCAGATAAAACCGCATACATATGTGTGTATGTGTAGCGCGACTGGTAACTGCTCCCGAAAAGTTTCCTTCCACCGATTTATGCTCTCCCTTCTACCAAAACTGCCGGATAAGATCCTCTTGTTTTTCTTTCCTGTGTTTGGATGCACTGGATGTGTCAGGTCGTACTGCGCCTTTTCATCGTACCTCGCGCTACGGCACCTCCTGACCAAACACCAAGAAACCTATCTGACCCCCCGAACCACTTTTCCTAACGATTTGACACAATGGGGTAAGAATTAGAAGAAATTTATAGTAGCAAAGAAACCTCATCGATATTTATAGACCTTGCAAAGCTATGTGGGTCGAGGGGCAATGGGAGGCCGATTTCAATGTAAACAGTAGTTGGCGCCTAATAGGTTATGTCCTCCGAGGCAGTACGAAGAAAGATCCACGTTGTCGCTACTTGCGTTGTCCTTGCGTTTGGGTTTGACTGACGTGTTGTGAGAATGTTTTCTTTTTTTAATATGAGACAATCGAGATACAGCCTAATCTATCTTAAAAGATGTATCGTCTTTCCTTTGTGTGACACCTTCGAGCAATTTGGAGGTTATGAGGACTGTGCTTGGTATAAGGTAGAAGCTAAACGGGTTTACGTTAAAGAAAAATTCACTGGATCCGTCGTCGTTACTAATTTGCCGTTTTCTTCTTGCCAGAATGTTCCCGGGAGAAAATCCCAGCGACTGCTACAAAGCCTCGTAAACCTAATCTCGTTCGGCGCGTCACGACGGCGTGGAGGTTCTCGTGACGTCAGTCGACGCGTCGTCACGTAAAACAACGTGGGCTTGGAGTCGTTACGCGTGGAAACGAGTAAGTTCCAATGTAATGAAATGTACCTACGCGCCGGGAGCCAGATGTCCTCCTGTCCTTATTTAACTTTCAGATATCACAGGACACGAGGTGCGTCTTAATCCAGACTGAAAATTACAGCCCGAGCGTCGTTTATAAATATGCGTCTTGAATGGCGTCGCCAAATTTGGATCCTCCTCGACAAACGGACAAAGGAACAGCATCTTGGTTACGTATCCAGGATCTTTTGGAACAGCGACAAATATTCTGAAACACGTGACGATCTTCTGTAACGGGTAATCGTTTCATTAGCATGCTTCTATTTCTTATTTTCCATGTAAATAGTATAAAAATATTGACGCGCCTGTATACGTATATTTATTGCAAGACCACGTCACAGCTACTTGTACTATTTTACTGTAGAGCACATCCGATGATCAGCAGAGACACCTGTTGCTCTTTAATTTGACGTGGCACGTATAGTACCATGAGCCTATTCAAGTTTGAAAAATAGCTGATTCATAAGTACAGGTCGGTGCTTTGCAAAGAGTCCACAGTGCGATAAAGATTTCCGCTCGAGTCGCGCAACGGAGATAAACAACGTGGGCATTATGAAAAGTGAATTTCCTTCGACGTTGTAAGCGATTACGTTAAAGACGTCGGACCGACCTTTACCCAGTTGCACTTCGAGCATATGTAAACAAATGATAAAACGCTTGCTTTACCAACTGTCGATACAAATGGTGCACGTGTTTGTAAGAGCACGTAGAGCGCGATCGAATGGAAGCTCAGGAGTGCACTTGGGACTGGCAACGGAGAAATTCTCCATCAGGATTCTCATTGGCAAAGTGTTGCGATGTTTGGAAACTATTTATGTAGAAAAGTCAACAGAAAAGAGAGACGTCACAGTCGGCAACGATAGACTCGTCATCTCGTACCTTCAACAGTCACTCTATATATGTATACAGACACATGCACAATGCACAGCTTCAAGCTGTTCAAACCATCCGACAAAGTCGCAGACTCATTCCCCAGGACTAGCCACCTCATCCTTGATAGCAAATGCTGATACAGCTGTACCTCTCGCTCCTACGGGGTGGAAATGAGACTGGGATCTCATATAAGAATCACTATGGACTCTTGGCCAATGAGAAAGGAACCTTTAGGTCATTCGATGTGGCATCATTGGTAGGTAGCAGCGGTAAGACAGTAGACAGAATCCAGTAGATATTCCCTGGAGGAAGATGCCGAGTGGAAGGAGATGAATGGGGGGAGAGAGAGAGAGAGAGAGAGAGAAAAGGATATACGTACGTACATACAGGGTGAAGAATTTTGGTGGGAGACCTAGTAGTCGTAGCGAGGGTCACGTTGGCCACTTGGTTTCGGGTGGTTCAAAGTGGACGGATAGAATGATAATCTGGGAGCAGCTTGGTAGTTGGTAGGTATTGATCTGTCGGTCGGGTGTTACTGTGTGGTATGGTAGGTTGGTGGGCTGGATAGGTGGGTGGCTGTGCCGTGGTGGGCGCGGGTAGGACAGGAATGGGATGGGGCTGGGAAATAGGGATGGCAGAAGGGGGATGGAGTCGGGTCGGGACGCCAGCATAGCCAGCTATAGCCCTCTTCTGCTTTCTGTGTCGAGTGTGGAGACCGAGAGAAACGAGCACAGGCGAACGGACCTGGTCATGGGGTAGGATAGGGTGTCAGGGTGAGATTGGCAACAGAGTCCGCACTCGGCTCCACTCAGTTTTACTCCTCGACGTCCTCGACGTCCTCGACGTCCTCGACGTCCTCGACCCCTATCCCTGCGGGCTACCCTAACTTACCAGAGAGTGTACTGCTCGTGGATTGGCAGGGTGCGACCCCACATGAATTATTCGTAAATCTAATAGTTTCCTCGGCAAAGAATATTCTGTACCTTATGCATGCAAACTCTTGGCTCTTTCTCGCTTGGAAATTCGTTACCTACCTCCCCTCGGCCCCTCGGCCCCTCGGCCCCCCCAGCCCTTATATCAATAATCAATGCCCGTTCGAAGTCGATCGACGTGCCACTCAAAAGAGATCGGAGAGAATTCCTTTCGACGAGAGAATATCGTATTAATCACTCTCTTGCTCCCCCCCCCCCTCCCCCCTGCCTCTCCATCCCTCTCTCTTCCTTTTGTCTATTTATACTGTACACCGACTGGCTATCTTGCCGTATGATTAATTAATTAAACGCTTGATTGATTCACACTCGACGGCTCTTTGGCAAGACTGACGCTTGTCTATCCGTGCGATTCCACCTAGGGGAGAAAATAGAACGGTTAACGCGAATGAAAAATGTTTGATCTCGTATACACAAACAGAGCGATTACTACCTTCGAATGCGTCCGTTTCTAAAGTCAATATGTGCCGCGTATTCCCCAATCACAATCATCCCTTATATATTTACGTGTATCTGTGTAGGTGCATGATGCATCAGCCCGAGTGATGTAATCGTTCGATTGACGAAGGGTGGCCGAATAGCCGCAGGGGTGGTTACGTGTCCACGGGAACCTCGCCAGAGGTCTCTCTATCCGATACAGATGATTTTCCCGCCGTAATATTTTTCTTAAAAAGAAAAAAAAAATATTAAAAGAAACAAACAATGCACCACACCGAACCGTGTAAAGCAGCCGGTTTTGCGCTTCAGGAAAAATGCACAACGTGCATCGAGCGTACCAAGAGATCGAGTCACGATCTGGTACTTCTTATCCGTGATCAAATCGGATGGTTAGGGGAGAGAGGGAGTGAGCGAGAGGAGGGGGGAGAGGGGGGAAAATTAATGCCCCCGTTCGACCAAAACTTGACGGCGACGTCACGTGCATCATTTAATGGAACGCTCACGAGCTATTTCGAACTTATGTGTCATACATTCTCCTTTGCGTATAAATATCTAGATGCGTCCAGATGTATATACGTACTATATATATATATATATATCCACACACGTATAATGCATACAGCAAGAGACTCGCTACTACCTTTACACACTGTAGAGCGTGCGCCGCGCGACACTCGCGCAACCATCTCTATGGGGTCATGCTCCCATATTCCCGGCAGAACTTCTCCAAAGAGGAGGATGGGTTTACGGAGGGGGAATGTAAGGGGGAGGGGAACACACACCACCGTATTACCGTGGGGTTAATTTATCTGAGAGAGAAAAGGAACAAGAGGCAGGAGATGAGGGGGGAGAGAGAGAGAGGGAGAGAGGGAGACGAACCAGTGAACAGAGTCTGAACGATCCTGGAAACCGGTTGGTCCGTCGACGAAAACAATTCTCTGCGCTCATGGACCACTCTCCGCTCTTCGATCCAAACCGGCTCGCTCTGCGATTTACTCTGGCACGATGATCGCCAGTTGCGGCATCTCCGTCACGGGGAGATGGTCATTAAGGCGGAATTTTTATTTTCAGGGTGTCTGGGATGCATCGCCGATCATTTGGTATGACGAATATCGATCTCCGTGATCGTATCGATTTTTGTATTTTTTTTTTTTTTTTTTGGAGATTTCAAATTTTTATCATCGAGACGAGACTGGGTCTGTCTTGAGACTTATTTATTAGGCTTTAGCGACTTTTGAGAACCGTGCGTGTTTCTTTGGTCGGATGCTGTTGCGGTCCAGCGAGTTTTTTTTGCGTTTGATCCAGGAACTGTCGCGGTGCTAAAAAAAACATATGAATAATGGGATGACATCGTGCATCAGTATGCCGGTGACTGTTGGCCCAGGTCAAATTGACTTGAGCGTCTCCATGGCAACAACTACTCAGACTTCCGGCTGGTCGATATCCTACCAACTTGTATTTTGCGGCGGACCTCACCTCGAGCCTCAGCACTCTCTCGCTCTCTCCTCTCTTTCCCTCTGTCTTGCTCTCTCGTTCTCGCACTCTCATCCGCACCTCAACGATTCTCTTTGCCCGACCGATTGCACGAGAAATATTTCGATAACGTGTCGCTCGGTACTTATTTTCCTGAGGGTTTCTCCGCGTTCTTCGTACAGACTGATCGAGACGCAATAATCCATACCGTGTCCCAGGTCAATAATTTAAAATAACAATAAAAAGTATCTCCTAGCATGGTAGCCAAACCTGATCCACGTAAACGCAAGAACGGTTGTTCCTTGGTGAGAAAAAAGAGAAAGAAAAGAATAGCTTCCTCCAAGAGACACAAAGAAGTGTTTATGAAATATAGGAACAGAGCATCTTGCGTACCGGAGTACAGGTGCTGGTAACAGACGGCTTTTACTCGGAACGACTTCTGCCGGTGTCCCGGTGGCGCGTGGACTCTCCTCATGGTCTGGCATGGAAGAGCGGCAGGTGGGACTGGTCCGCGAAGCCCACCAATTGCGAGCGTCTTCAGGATGTCAAATAAAAAAAAAAGGAGCCGATCGGGTCTTTATCTCTCATCGAAAGGAAAGCAACACATCTGACAGACTACCTTGCGGACAGTGCGAATCCTTTCCCACGACGACGGGAACAGTCTGCTGCTACGTTCACGGGATATAGTTATTACTATCGGCAATACTTATCGATAGTACAGTCCTACGTTAGTCCCTGGAAGCGTCGCGATACCAAAAATATGCAAATGATCATCCTCGGCCGAATTTATCTCGGTAGTGGCTCGTCTAGGCGTAAGGGGTTAAAATCGCTCCACAGGCTAGGGTATTCAGCCAGCCGTTCATCCCTGGTAGGAGACGGCAGTAGTATAGACGGAGGCCATTGGGGCCGTCGAAATGTTGCGTCGCGACGCGACAACACCGACGCAAAAGCGCAGTGGCGAGTGGAGCGAAGGGTTCCGGTGAGTTGGTGAGTCGGGGAGAACGAGAGGGTAGGTGAGTAGAGGGTGGGTGAAGGAGGTGAAGGAGGTGAAGGAGGTGATGGAGGTTCCAGAGGTTGAGGACGTAAGGAGGTGGGATCGAACGTGCGGGTGGCAGAAGCATAGGGTTGGTTGGCGGGTGGATATATCGCTATCGGGGGCACTATGTCGCGGCGTCGGCGTCGGCGTCGGCAAAGCTGCTGGGACGATGGGAGGGGGGGGGGGGGGGGGGGGAGTAAAAAGAAGT
>JARQSV010000387.1:3331570-3455411 GCA_030142285.1 Calameuta idolon
CCCCCCGCGCCCCCCCCCCCCCCCCCCCCCCCCCCCCCCCCCCCCCCCCCCCCCCCCCCCCCCAGGTAAAAGCAGTGAGGCGGAGGCGGCGTCGGCGTCGGTGGCGGCAGAGGTAGCGACGCCGTCCGACGACGTAGAAGCAACCAGGGTGGTGGTGGGTATAGTAGGTATCCTGCAAAGCGTCTTCTTGGCCGCCCTGATCAATACCCATCCACTGGCACCCTCGCGCACCCCATATCCATGGGCCCATGCCCATGTCTAACCCTCGAACCACCCCTGGACCCCGCTAACACGCTATTGACCCTATACAGTTTACATCATCAGCTTCATAAAGTTAATTGAAATTTACGTATGCAGCATCGCTCTCGACATTCCTTCTTTTTCCTGCTAATCTACCCAGACATTCGGTTGCGATCCTTAACACGATCGTACCGATAATAGATCCTGGGAATGAACTTGCTGATACATTTTGCTCTATAGTATGGTATACGTACAGTACTGAGATCGTATTAATTTCCGATACTATCGTTACGCTCCTGAGGCAATGCGATGCGCTTATCATTTTGGCCCACGTCACGCAGTTGCTGCTTGCTCGGAGGTTGCGCATCTATTTACTCGCCAAGACCGTTTCCAAGGTGCCGGTCTCTTGCCAGTCATTGACTACCTATGTATACTAGCAATAAAGATGCACGAGTTAGGTATGCTTATCATCGCGTATCGGTAAGTAAAATTTGTTGCATGTATTTTCACATAGCGATATGCGCATGCGCTAATAATTTTTTTAGTGCCTTAGCAAGAGTACGTGTATAAAAATATGAGACCAGGGAAAGGATCACGAAGTGCGTGTACGCGGAAGGATATACGTGAAAGGTATTACGTGTTCTGCCACACGTCTAAAGTGGGTTTGACTAACGGCTCTATTCCTGGTGTATTCGGTGGAAGCGTAACCAAGATATGACATATAGCGCGAAGGAAACGATAGAATTGTCTTTGACACTTGGGACGCTTTTTAGGTTTCGGTAGCATGTATCAAACCGATCGCCGATCAGAGTCGTTCTTTCTTAGTAAATACGAGTCGACCTTTACATCAGGTGTATATCTCAGTCTTACAGGAGGGTCCAATTAAATGGCATCTTGTTGATCCGTTGATCCGTACAGCGCTGTTACAAGATGGAGATCGGTATCGTTACGGTCTCACTCTGAGCTTGCTCGACCTAGACCAGGTCTCTAAGAACCTGAGAGAGCAGACCTTGAGCGCGTTCCGACGCATATAATTTATGGCAAGATGTTCCACCGCAAAATGGTATGGGCCACGCGTGACTACGATAACCGCGTGTGCGTCTTTGTAGTTGTGGATACGTTCACGTCCGAGGGCAGCACAGTGGACCCAACTTTTGTGGCAGGTGGCACATAATGGTGTGGCACGCGCGCGCTTCTTCTCTCACGAGTCCGTCGTCCGCTTGGCGAGCTTAAGGATCTCACCAGGTCTCCGCGCACCTCGTCATCCTCGCGTCTCCCACCACCTTGGCTTGGTCCCCTTCGCGTCGCGTCTTTGGGTGTAGCCTTGTCTTGCTCGGATTGGACCACCTTTCCTCTTTCATACCCTGATCGCAGACACTAGCGATGACCTGGGACAGGTGCCGTCGACTATTATGACCACCTTACATCTACCAGCAGCACCATCGCCGTAGCCGTATCCTTCCGTACCGCCACTGGCATCCTTGTCCTGGTCTTCTCCCTCCCTTGACTCGACTTGCCACCGTCCGATGCCACACATGCCACACACTGTTGTGCTTCTCTTAAATTTATTTGTGCGTGGCGTGCCGCTCCTCCTGAACAGGTGGCCCCTAAAAATCGGCAGGACCCGCCTGGTGCGCGTGTCACGCCGCAAAGGTTGCCTCGCGATCTTACCGTCTATTACGGTCTGCTTGTATAGCTGCCGCGAAGACTGCCTTCTTCTTCTTCTTCTTCTTCCTGTCGTCTGCCGGATGACTGGAGTGACCGGTTCGACCGATTCAGCAGTAATTTTAAAGCTGTTAATGTCAAGGCTCGCTCGTTCGATCAAGATGGAATTGTCGTTGATCGAGTGACTCCATTTTTCGGAAGATTTGAAAACTTTTTTATTTCTTATTTTATACAGTTAGATGGTTCGCAGATTCTCAAGGATTTTCTCGCGCGATTCGATGGTTTGAGAAATTTTTAATATGACAGACTCGATGAAAAGTCGTTACAATTTGTGGCCAGGAAATTTGAAAGTGCTGGGTATCTAGGAAAAATATGATAATTAATTTTTTCCAAAATTTGTAAAAAAAAATCACTATAACAGTAGCCACATTCGCTATTAGATAAATAAAGAATTTCAGAATATTAACACGTATTTCTGTATCGAGCAATCGTGATGTCATCCTACAAGTAAATATTCCCACAAAACCCAAAAACCCACGTAAATTAAAAAATTTTAAATCTCAGGACAAAAACTTAACGAATTCATGCCCACGTATCGATACTGGAAACCAGTAGTTGATTTAGCGTGCGCCGTCTCAAGGCATCGAGACATCAAAGTGCCGAAGACCACTGAAGTAGGATAACGATAAATCCCCATTGAATCCGGTTTAATACTTATTTGAATATCCAATCTCTGCAGTTTCTTCGTCGGTCCCACGATGCGAGATACGTACGTACTATAGCTATCATCGTCATGCACGAGTATCGGTAATTAAAAAGTTCTTCGCCAATTGCGCCCTGTTGCCATATGAATTATTTGATCGCCGCGTGGCAATCGGTACCCGAGGAATGCTACCACCAGGAGCGAACTTCATCTCAGGTTCTCCATTCTCTTCCCCTTAGGATTTCGTATGGTGGTTATAGAGAGCGACGCGAATGGAACATCAGGGTGAGTATCTTTGTCCTGCTCCTACCACGTCGGAGGAGGACTGGGGTGTAGGATCCCTATTGATCTCCTCAGAACCGGAGCCAGTAGGAGAGAGAGTAGAGACCACGGACTACGGACTCAGTTGCGCCGCGGTAGGAGAGTTCGCGTTGTCATGCGCTGACTTGACGCATCATTAATGTATTAGAGAATAATGCGACCGAGCCGATATCCAAGTGTCCAACCTACCATTGATATCCACCAGGATCGCCCCTCGTTCTTAGCCACCAGACCCCATACGCATGTAGTTCCCTCAAAATCCCCTGATACCGCACGCGCACGCCCCCATTATTCAAACGCTAAAGATGACGAGCAACATCCGAAAAGTACGTATTACGTGTATGCATGCGTCCTTACGTCATCCTATCCTATTGCATCTATATGAGAATCTGAAATGTCTCGATGCACCCAAGAACCACGAGAGAGACTTACGATTGGTCTTGCGTGTCATGCGGCTGTCCAACTCTTCGATGTAACTGCATTTACTGCTAGTAGTCGAGAGAAACGGTGACACGAAGCGCCTCTGGTGACAGCTCTGGAACTATCTTGAAGTTTCTCTATTTGGCGCTAGGTGAAATTACAGAGCGTCATATTTTATGTTTGTGTACACCTATGAATCTAGATATTTTAGCACGGGAGGAGCGAACGGATATGTAGGTGGACTTTCATAGATTCTTAACGATTGTGTGTGACGCTTATTCCAGTGACGCTGTGTACTTTCTAGAAGCGATCTATCATCTTGTTTCAGATGATATGCGGGCTTCGATCACGTTCGTGTCACTCGGACATGGATGTGCTTGTGTATTTATATCTATGAAAGACAGTTGCCGGATACTCTGCTATGTATGTACGTACTAAATATCTGCATATCTGTATATGTATGTACTTGACGAAAGGTTAAGATTTCGTCGAAACTATCATCGTTTTGAGGTTAAACGTCTCCGTCTATGATCCTGAGTAACCTCCTACTCCTTTATAACCCAGCGCCTCGTCCAAAGGTCGCACAGTATTAGGAGGTCACGTAGACCCTTTGCCCGCCTACGGATAATCGCGCGCACGAGATACCTGGACGTCTGCTCATCTTCAGATAACGGCTCACCAGATAACCACCGTATACGCACGTACATACATATATATATACAAAGTTTCAATCTACGAACGCTCCGTACGTTCCAATTGAACGGATACTTTACAAAGCGGCTTCTGGAGACTCGCCTTAAAAAAGAAAAATGACCGTGAAGTGGGACGGCTCTCTCGACACTCCTAGACCGAAAATCGTATCCAGGCGAAGCGGAACAACGAGAAGTCATTATTCCGCGATGGAATACGAAAGTCGGGCTTACGACATGTGCTTAGATTTTTCTTCGAAAAATTACAAGCACGGCGCGGCGCATCGAGAATACAATTATAAATAGTATCCCAGTATCCATAACGCGTTGGTCGCTTTAATTTTGGAAGTGTACCGTACGAGGACAAAGGAAGCTATATATAGAGGGGAAACATGCTTATCAGTTTCGACCACCTAACCAACAATGTTAATCCTTAGGACTCTGGTGTGATCCCAAAGTCTGATGAAAAACAGCGTTTCGAATAGCACAGAAAAAGGGCACGGCTCTTACAAGCTTCCCTTCTTCTGCCGATAGATCGCGCCCTCGGCGCTGACAGGAGTCGCTCGTGTGTTATTTTGCCAGGCATTGGCACTACTGCACCAAGATTCACCAAGCCAGTTCGGCTGTATCGACTCGCGTGGCATCGCCATTCGTTTTAGCTGTTTATCATTCTTTTTTCTCCCTATAGTTATTTAAAGTGTAACGACCGTGCGCATGTGTGTTTAGCAATGTTGGCCAACAGCCTGTTACAGCCCGAGGAACGGCTGTGTTGCCAAACCGCTTACCGCCGTTCTCCGCGACGGTACCAATCACTGACGGAACTACAACCCGGTGCATCCGAGACTCGCTTTACATTCGGATTAACAAATTTCGCTTCTACGATCTGTCCGAATTACATCATCATACGTATTTACGCCTCGAAGTACACATATACATGCATGCATTGTTATACGGGAATATTTGTATCTAATATATTCGTCTTCTTGAAATTCAATAACCTTATACTCCTTTCCTATCCTTTAGCCTCGCTATCGTTTGATCGATTCTCATCGAACGGAATTCATGACGCGCGCTGATCTCCACCAGGCCACCGTTCTAATCGCAAGCCACTTTCATCAGGCACCCGTTTCCACGGCACTTTTCTTTGCATTGGCGCACCGACTACACCGTCGACTGGTACATCTGGTGCAAGGCCAGAACCGCAGCCAAGTTAGAGATCGGCTGGAACGTCGCTCGAACGAAAAGTCTAAAACTTCAAATCTAACCGATAGCTTCGCGATCATTGGGAATAAGTGGTCGGACGGCAGTAGCAATGTGCCGCAGAGAGTTCATAGTGTGAATACCGTTACACGGTATCGTCTTACGTACCAAGAATATTTGGAATTCGAATTACTTACGAGGAGGGTCAACGTGCCAGCGTAAATGATGCTGACGTCATTGCTTACACATACTGCAACATTTCTTGGGATTCTCATGCCGTTTCCAGATACTTCAAACGTAATACGTACAATTTTGATTCTCTTCCACTCACGTGCAGGCAACGCGCTACGTTAACCGTGTCACTCTGTATACAAAATACATTCAACTCCTAGACTGATCCAAGGACTTGGGTGGTACTGGTCGAAAAGACCAATTCAATGGTGCCCTTGGACGTGGATTTAACACCGCTGCTATGTGAACCAGGCCTGTGATGGTAACCAGCAGCATATTCTCCTTGGACCAGCAGTACGTTCGGGCTTTTTACACCAATTCGATTATTTTAACGACGATTCAAATCTTCCTGTCCGACCGATGATCTGTATTATCTAAGACAAGGCTCATCCTACGTAACACGAAGAGGCTGCCCCCTCCCCCTAGAAATTCTCTGGATATTGATGACTTACAAAAAACGTACGCTCAGGGGCGAAGACTCTCTAGATAATTCATATGTATAATAGCACTTATATATATACATATATATTAAAAGCAGATGAAGCATATACCTACGAAGTGTTATTTCTAGAAGCCTATATATAGACGCTCGACAATTATATTTGTATAGTGATAGTTCGGCCGAGGGAGTACACGCGTATCTACTTATGTTAGTATATGGCTATATATAGCATAACCACAGCAATGCGATCGGTTACCAGCGCCACATTGAATCAACTAATTTAAATTTAAGTGACCGCCCGGGCATCGAAACTGTACAGTCATACGTAGACACAACAGCGACTGGTCTATCGGCAGTCGCGAACGATCGGCTATCCTCGGTTTTCCACGATCGGCCACCGTAATTTTTCCTCCTCGCTACGGTCAATCGAGCGCAATTCGTCGTGGCGACGGTGTCTACACGTTGCACCCGGATTTGCAAACTGTGCCAATCGACAGAGGAAAACGGCTCACGGTGGTACAAGTGGTACAAGTGGTACAAGCGCCACGAGCGCCGCTCCCTTTCTCTCCCCCATCGCTTGGATCTCCGTATGCCTGTTTCCCTTATGAAAACGTCCCATGCCAAGTGCTGCTTCGATGCCGAGTACAATGTACGCGGGGCCGCGCGTCTATCATTAGGGTCCGGAGATCGTAAAGTCGAAGGTGCGTACAGTCGATTAAAATAGTCCGGCAGCCGGGGATCGCGAGGCTTGGATTTTCGATGGAAACAGCATTCGACCGATGCGGACGATCTTGACGGCGACTGTGGCTCCTTTCTTTTGTCTTTCGTATACCGTCCTGTTTTCTTTTTCATTTACTCAGGCTCGTTACGCCCGTAACGATTTACCTGTCTCCTTGGGGCACCTCGTGGGCTTCCTCCTCCGTCTGCCTAGTCGAAGAGCAACACGTTCACGTCCCACGCTCAAATTTACGGCTCTGCCAGCTTCGAACGCGTCGAACGAAACTTTTCAATTAGAGTGTGACCGTACGCTGTATGCGACAGTTACTCTATTTTAGCGATCGAGACTCCTGTGGAGACGCGCCTTATCGAATCCTCCGATCGACTTGCGATTGTTCCTGCTCCTGGCGGGGAAGTACCCGGTGCGAAGGGAACGAGACTAAGAAATTCGACTGATCTAGGACTGGTCCATCCTCCTGATCTCATCAGCCAACGACCGGACTCCTTCGTTCTCGATTAGATGTTAATTCGGAAGCGCGTGGAGATCCGCCCGTAGGATTCCAGAAGCGTGCCCGCCCGTGTCAAACGTTTTCTATGGAAGGATTCTCTGGTGAACCGGAAACACGAGGAGACCCAACTAGCGGCAGTGACTGGGCAAAGCTATTTAAGATTAGAAGGAAGTGCGCAGGAAGTCGAGGAGGAAGGGTCGTCCGCTCACAAATGCCGGCGCGGCCTTGCGCTATAAACGAGCTTTCGTTTAAAAAAAAGAAAAAAGAAAAAGAAAAAAATCGTCTTGAACGCAGGGCGAGATATTACAGCGTGTCTATTAATAACTTCAAATGCGAATGGCATGATCTACCGTTTTAGTACATTTACGCGCTTCTTCAAATTCCTTAATGTTATTTTCGACCTTACCGTCCGAGTCGCGCTTTGAGTTAATTTTAGCCATTATAAAAAGACGTCGTAACGGAGAAAATAATTATAGGGGCTATTATCTCATAGACACGAACTACAGTTCCTTGCTGTACCAAGGAGCAACGTGTACGCAGCACGTACCGATAGCGAAAATCTCGAGGTTAATGCCGAATCTTTTAAAGGGAACCGTTCCGCGTCCACGCAGCGATTCCGTAAACGTTCCTGCGGATTCGTCACGGCAGCGCGAAAGTCGAAAACATTGCATTGCGAGCGGTGAAACGTGCAGGCAGCCTTGCAGACTCTCAGTTCTTAAAATACATCGCCAGCGCTTATACACCAAATTATTTTGAAGCTTGTGCTAGATGGACACGCATCCTCTCGTTATTCCGTCAACTGTACTTATTATAAGAAAGGGTATAAACGTGTACAAGGTACAGACGCAAGGCGGGAAATTTCAAATATTTCGAAGCACAACGATTTTTCCCCGAAGACGTTCCATCCGACGTATTAAATTCTTACCGGCGTCCTCATCGGCCAGTTATCTAGGTAATGCTAATAGGAAACGCAATGGTGCATTATGGCTGTTGGTAGGGGGAAAAAAAAAGAAAAATAATAATAATAATAGAGCGGTCAGGTCACTATGGCGACATTATCCCGTTAGGCTTGAAAGTATATTTCCTACTTGTAAGTAACGACGACGCCCGTGCAGAAATCTACGCCTAGCAGTGGCCCACAAATTAGTACTTGGACGCCATCTAACAGTTAATTCACAGCTGACAAAGAAGACGCACATCGACGCCCAGTCCGTACCGTGGATTTAGTAGACGCCAAATACTCGTACAATAATTGCCTTGTAAAGGAAACGAATTTATCAAGTATTTTGAATGTGCCACGCGCGACCGTAGTTCCCTGGCAACCGTTTAAAAGTAAAAAATATCTACCGTCAGACATTTTTGAAAATTGCTTTTCTTCCTTAGACACGAGGAACACAGACGTTAAATATAGTGGGACTTTTTTTCTCTCGGTAGTTACGAGTATTTCGGTGCTTCGGTTCGGGCTTATGTTTCCCATTTGAAGGGTGCCCTAAATTATCCTGCTTTAACACCCAGGTTCCCGAATTAGCAGGCCCTTACGCGAAGAAGGCCCCACCTTTGCAGGCAGACAATAATATTGACAAACTCAAAGTAGACGTGACGACACCCGCTCGGCCGGTTACATTGTCGATGAATTTCTCGGTATAGATCGTTCCCGAGATCCAAGCTGACTAAGACTACCCAGGCCCCCCCACTCCGATAGTAGCTGCGTACCTGAAAGTTCATAGTCCGTCCTCCTGCCTTCCTTCCGTCCTGAAAACAATTTTAAAATAGTTGTAAACTCCCGTCGACCTCATGGCTGCCACGTTAACCTCACTCATTGTGTCTCTGCGACGATCCGTTCGTCCTGTCTGGCGGTTGGGTTGCCCGTGTACAGGTATACGTGCCGTATCGAAGCTAAAGCAAAGACCTGCCATTTTCATAAAGTCCTAGAAGGTTGCAGCCACTGAAAAATAACGCGTTACGTTCGGCGAGCACAAAGCTGAGCAAGCCTTTCGCTCCTCGTCAAGGTATTTTCCATCTAACCTAACCTAACCCAATTCGACCAAGAAGGAACGATTCAAACGTAAACGCTTTTCCCGCGCTTTCAGGACACGTCCAATTGGACTTTGGAAACGTCCCAGTGGAAAACAGCTGGTCTCGTCGCGAAGCAGCCAGTAGCAGCAGCAAGGAGAGAAGGAGAACGGAAAAGGTTAGCGAAGCATAATGAGCCAAGGCAACCGAATACTCACTGTCCGACTCCAGCACTTAATTCCGAACGCTCGTTCGTTTGTCCGCTCGTACCATCCGCACATCTGGTCATCGCTCCCGCCTCAGCTATTCGTAGTCACCATACTTGCTACTACCTACCTACAACACTACCTACCCCTGGCGAGATGTATAAGCCACTCGCGAGAACAAACCACATTGTTTCGTTGTCGTGTAATAACGTTATGCATTCTTTCGTAACAACTGTGGGTTATGGTTGGGTCTGGAGAAGACTAAGAGAAGACAATAGGGAATAGTTATGGGGAAAATATCGTTCGACTAAAATGGCTCTGGTTATTCGTTGACGGCGATGGGTTAAAAATAATTGAACTTTTGTTGCATTTTATACTTATGGGAAAAAGGTTAGGTTATCCTAAACGCAATACTCGCTCGTTTCCTTTACTAGCTGTGGGTATAGTTTATGCTTTAAAATCGAATATGGATGTCCATTATGCTCGCCAGGGAATCAATAGTACTTCACACACAAAGCATCATCGACCTGACGCAACGCATAAATCAATGCAAAAGTTGGGAGACCCATCCGGCCAGGGAATATTATACGATGTCAGTGGATACGAAAATGTTAATAATAATGGTAGATTATACGGAAATGATACAGGTGAAGATTCAGTAAGTGATGAATTTCCAAGAGTTCCGCATTGCCACCGGCGACAGATGGCTGCTCGCGCACGGAGGACGTTCGATTTTCGTGAATTCGGGCCACTCGATATCGATCGATCGACATTGCAATGTCTGTCGACAAAGCAGCGTCCTCTCGCATGCGTTGGATCTTGTCCAAAAATGAAATACCGCCTGGTCCCCGTGATCGATGACCATTTAATCGTTAGGACATGCGCCTTCTTAGTTCAAGCTTTTATCGATCACGTGGCCAAAGAAAAAGCTAAGAGGTCGGTCGCAACGCCGCCATCTAAGGAAGAGGAATCAAGATCGAAGACAAATTTGGATCGAAACGATCCTTCGGTAGATCCTCCCCACGATCGTACAATTGATCACCGAAATAGAGCGAGAAGTCTCGAAATCTATGGACGATCCCTGAAGGTAGGCAGGTGGCGCCACCACGTTAAAACGCGGCAATTTCAACGTTAATGATCCATACGTTTTAAAAGCGGTACGGACGTTTCGCACAAGGAAGATTTCACAGGAGGGAGAAAGTGAATGAGATATCATACACAACAGGATGTGAGTGCATAATAAGTTAAAAAATGTTCCTCTGTATATCGTTGTCATTACGTGTGAGAACCGTGAACCGTATTGAATATTAAACCAATAAACACAGGAGGACCAGTTACAGATGGTCGGGGACACTTGGCAACGCCGCGTCATGGCAGCCTCGTTCGCAGTGGCGCTTTGCCGTAGGGGGAGGAAGCTATGGCAGCAGGGTTGCAATGGTGGGGATGAGAACGAGGAACCGAGGGGTGGGGTTGAGCGTGTCTGGAGGGGATAGAGCACAAGTACAGTGAGTACTATGAGCAGCTCGAGTCGTGCGAACGTACGTATTCATCTACTGGGTGTCCCGAATTTTCAACGAATGACCTCCACGGGGTGTCTGCGGCACCCTTAATCGACGCGACGTTTCTGATTCCTCTGCGTACCTCGTTCGTCCCCGCTCGGCTGACTCCGCAGCCCTTCCAGAACGTTCGGTGCTGCCGCCTACCGGGAAGAATTTGTAACTGACGCGGTCGAACCCTCGGCGCGCAGGAATTTCAAAAAGCTACAGAGCCGTGCGCGGCCCCAAGCTATCCGTTTGTTTGTAAAGGATGCACGACGATACCCATCAGGAAGGAGCCACGTTTTGACAGCGATATCCATCGTCCGCGGAATTTCCGGATATTATTCTTCTTCTAAATTAAGATCCGTTTAGACCGTCATGGAGACACTGACGAATAGACAAGCTAGCAAATAGCCATCGTTGGAAGTTTCCAAGGCCCGAGGATACTCCGACGCTGTTGTACATGTACGTGATTAAAGTGGATACGTTTTTCAGATTTCCTTTCAGGCTAATCACCTACGTCGTATAACCTTACAGGAGCACCCTCGGTGTATCAGCACGTGCGCTTACGTGCTATTCGGAACGAGTCGCGCGACTCCACCACCTCCGACCGACCGAGTACATACACTCGATTTAGTGGTAGGATCTTGGGGAAGGGCGCGGAATTCAAACTATTGACTGTCGGCTGCATGGACGGTAGGAAGGTGCGCGCGAATACCGCGACCTCTTCTCCCCGACACGATTCAGACGTTTCTCACATCGTCAGCGGCCGCCTGCATCCGCTCAGGCCGGAGACCTTTCACGAGTATATGTGGCGCGTTCAGCAAGACTTGACGATTCCCTTTTATCGGGCGAACGGTTCCTTGGACAAAGGAAATCCCATACCGGTGGGCATCCCACCGCGCGTGTACTGTACACGCAGGGCGAGAACCGAGTATATACACATGCTCGCACGTATTTAGCTGTCACAGAACTCACGGATGATCTCTCTCGTATACTATAGGCACACAGTATACCTATATAGAAGCCTAACGGCAGCAGGTAAAACCGCCTTAAGGAGTTTGTTTGATTCCTCGTCCTTGCAAGCCACCCTGTATTGTATACAAGCGACTACACTCCATAGTGGAAGAGCCATGAGGACCATTGGTGGCAGAGTTCAGAGAGCGACAGAGAGAGTGAAACAGAGACAAAGAGTGAGCAAGAGAGAGAGTGAGAGAGGGGAAGGGGGAGGGGGGGCGCTTACCGTATCGAGTCGGGGATGGAAGGTGGATCCGACAGTGGCGTAAGGGGCCGCCGTGACTGTAGGCAAAGAGAAGTAGCAGGGGGCATGAGGCCATGGCACTGGGGGCAAGGGAGATCAGAGAGGGATCGGCCGAGGTAGAATGGTAAGAGGGGTCTGGTGAGATGGGAGGGCGTCGGCGTCGGCGTCGACGGCAGCGGCAGCGCCAGTGGCAACGATACCGACGGCGTCCAAAGGACGCGGAGGAAGGGGAGACGCGCGACGTTGGACAGTAGAGGGGAGAGAGGTGAAAGAGGGGGGTCAGGCGCGACGTCGATGGGAAGGTCACGCACCGTAGTCGCCACACTATTTAAATAATGTATTATTTCTATCTGGGCGCGTACTATCCCAAGACTCCCAAGAGATCCTCGAGAGATCCGTCGACTTGAATTCTCTTGGTTTCTCCTCCACCTTCTCTCTCCTCTCTCTGTCTCTCTCTCTTTCTCTCTTTCTCTCTCTCTCTCTTATGCTAGACCCTCCTATCTAGACTGCCTCCACTCTACTCACTCTTTTCTTCATCTTCAACGCAGCTTACTCCACGGCGTCCTCGTGGGACGTCCTGGGCCAGACACAACCTGACCGCCCCGAGTCAAGCCGATAGATGGATTTTGGATACTGTCATTCCTCTGGAATGCAAATCGTTAATGCTAGGTGACGTTGATCTAAATAAGGACCGAACCTGTCTAAACAACATCAATCGTCTCCAATGCTTTATGGTTGCTGCCATAAAGATCCTGCGCAGCACGTACGAGTACTCGGTGAGAATCGACAGTGATACTCAACATCGGAAATGACTCCTGGGTTCCTCAGGTTCTCTTAGTGCCAGTCAGGATTCTCTACTTCTGGACCTTCTGACATGATTTACTTGCGACAAATCTAACCAGACGCCTGTCTGCCCAGTACCTATCCACTGGCTATGTGGCTACGTACGTACATACACGTACTCCAGTTACTGCACACCGTGAACACTTTGTACGGATATACTATCCTTGTTTCACTGATGCAAGAGACCGTTGAGATCGCGATAGTCCGCAATACCAAACGTCCTCGTCGTTGGGAGAAATGTTCCGCGCTTGTGTCGACTGCTTGTGCAATTGTCGCGCTACTCTTTTACGCCAGGTGTATACCACAGTCTGTTTCTACTTCAAAAAAGTCTATTATGCTTCACTACCAGTAGAAGACCCCTTTGCCGTCTCTTGTTGACGTTATTCTCAGGACCGACGCCGGCTGCGGATATTGTCGCTGAGATGTTTATCGATCCGGGAACCGTGACGTATCGATGATTCTCAATTTTCTCTTCCCACCCATTACTCAAACTCTAATTGCTCTTTTGGGATGTCCCTCGGCAATGCTTCGAGTAGCTCTTTGACGCGATGCTTCGTTTTATAGAATACCGGTTGAACGTTAGCGACGGTGTAAATTTAATCATTTGACTTTTCTACATGTACTGGCAAGGTCATTCCCTGGTTCTATGTGTACACCCGTTGCTACATCTGTATAGTTTTACGAACGAGAGTTTCGGTACAGGAGAAAGTAAACCGCAGCGATATCCATTCGAGCGATACCGTTCCTGTGAGAGTGGATGTAGAAACAACGACGACAGGATTCGATGTATCTGCAAAATTGAAGAGTTTTATTAATTTTGAAAAATCAATAAACTTTATTTATTCATTTTTTCCCTTATGGCTTACTTCCTCGCGTGCTCTGGTATCTTTAACACACCCTTCAACGAATGATCTCACAACATTTTCTTCGTAAAAATGATCCTTCGCGAGAAACAATCGATGCCAAGAGAAATGAACCGATTCGAGTTCCTAATCGCGATTAGAATCCGTCGACCCTTTCACTTCATCCGCAACCAGGCACTGCCCCGTATGACAATCATAAGAACCGCCTTAAAAAGGACATTCTCCTCTCGCTGCAGTTACGTCGAAAGTCTCAGCGAGGACAGCGATCCATAACGCGGAGAGATCCATTGGCACTCTTGACGATTTTCTCATGCCGTCGACTTTCACGTGCGCCAATCACCTCAAAGCGGAAGCGGAAAACTGGGGGAGAGGAATAGTCACGAACAATAAAAGAAAAAACAAAAGCCAAGAATTCCACTCGAGTTCGACGATCCTAAATTCTTTTGACGTTCGGTCATCGCCAATGAGATATCACACGAGTTATCTCGGTATCATCTAGATAATTGTTCTCGCCATCTTGCAAAGAACAGTGTTAACATTGATTGCGAATGGTGATCAATACCCAGTAGCGAACTATCACACGCGCCATAAGGGTTCTATTTTCCCCACGCCATACTACGCCACGCGACACGTGAGCCTCCGTTAACGGTGGACAATGAAATTACTTCAGCACGTATCGCCGGCGTATTGATCCATTCGCCACTATAATACTTTAAGCAGTCCGTCACGCAGTTTCCAACCGGTGACAAGTGATGAGAACAAAAAGAAATTACCGTTTCTCTCTTATCCTTTTTACTTCTTATTGTCGGTACGAGCGCGTCTTACTACTAATCTTGTTGTTATCCATATCGATGGCTGTATATAGATATAGACGGCACATAAAGTCCTGGTGCGCACGTCGGCCAGACGCCACTGGATGGACGGTGCCTCCTACGCTCAGCATTGCAAGGTTGAGTTACGGCGCCGCCTGTTTTATTGGCTTCTCGAAGAGGCACTGCATTCTTTCCTTCTCTCCAGTTCGAACTGTACCAAACTGCACCGCATGTACTGGCGGCACCGAGCTGGCACGCACGACCACTTTCGTACCGTTATTACCAGAGCTTTGTTTATTCCCCACTTCCTCTCGTGTCTCTTGAAACTATTAAACGGATTTCTTATTTACGACACTCGAAACGTTTCTTAAAAACGTGCCTTCGTTCAGTCTTTTCGGATCATCTGGAAACGTCAGTTCACTGTTTCGAAGGTTAGGATTCCGCGCGTGAGCTGTCGGTAACTGGTATGGACTGTTTTATCGACTGCTCAAGCAGCTGAGACATTCACCACCTTGCAACGAACTCTGTAACGTACTCTCTGTCGTTCCGTCGAGTGCACGTCCTGCGTACGAGACTGAAGCGAGTTAAGCCGCGTTCTCAGACGCTGCTTGGATCGCAGAGTTTCGCTTGGCTGATCTTTCGATCGCGGGAAAGTGCTCGATATATAATCGAGCAGTACGCTCGATGCACGTGCCGCTTCTAAATACTAGACGCTCCGACGGGATGTTACTAACCTTCAAGTGGCAGTTGCGTAGACGTTCACACAGACGGCGGTATAATCCTCAAGAATTTCATCGATCAAGTCCAATTTCTGCGAAATACAGGATAAGACGTTCGTATCACCTTCTGTAAATCTCCTATCGCTCTCTATCTCCGGTGTCTCAGACTACTCACTCGAGAGACGTCTCCGGTGCTCGTTACGAATTCTATCTATGACGGAATACGAGAAAATTCTCGAATCCATATCTCTCATTTATCTACGCTGTAATACCATACTTTTATCCTGCGATTACGCTATACCCGGTAACTCCATATCAATATCCAATATATATCTATAGCCAAAGAGAATAGCCGTACGCACTTATTGCTATACCACAGCGGTTATGTCTGCGCGTGTTTATAAAGCAACGCATAAATCGTACGATTCTTTTACAACTTTCTAAATACAGCGACAGTCGATTTGCTGACCTTATTTTACGGACAGGTTACTTTATTTACCGTGCCGTTCTGTCCATTTACAGATGCCGCAAGTTCTACTGAAATTTTTCTGCATCCTCACCGATCGCGCTGCGTCCCTCGCTCATGAAATCGTATATCCTTATATCCAAATCAGCTCGTGACCCGCACTCCCCTACCAGAACTACCATAACTGGATTCCATTGGACCTTTCCACAGGCTGGTACGTACATGCAACAGCGATACAAGAGAATACATAGCTACGTCTAAGATTGGGTACCGCCAGACCGACAGCGTAGAAAGTACTTCTGCTATGCCCTCCCGCTTACCTGACAGTCTTTTCACACTCTGTCAAGACCCACTGCCAGCCGCCACGTCGCTCTGCAAACCGAACGTCGGATCGTCCGTGGAAGCTCCAGATCCAGCTGAGATGATCGAGTGGATCGTTATCAAGGATACCTGGGTATATGGATAAAGTCAGCAAGGAGATGCCACTGCACGAGGATATCCTTGTACCGGTAATAACCCTGTAACACTTCATCCTCGAGCCTTGATCAACATAGTCGCGGAGGACATACAACCGACATACAATTAGTCGGAATACGTAGGAATTGAATTATCCCGAGCGTAATATCCGCTACTCCATGATAACGCGAAGGTTACCAAAATTATGCTAGATCCGTAATTAATTAACGTCACGCATTGCGCTCTTACGTATCGTTCGGCTCAATCGCGAGGAAGCGCCATAAAGAAGCTTCCTCAAAAGTATATCAAAATTATCACTTCTCTTTTTCATTTTTATTAACAGTACCAGTCGCTGACGGGAAGTTGACTGTTTTTTTTTTACAGTATAGGAAATGGTTTTTGGACTAATGAAAACATGAAGAAGGGTCCGTGCATAACCGTATACTTCTCGCAATGCCATTATGTCTGACGGGTTGCATACGTGCAGGGATTAACAGCGTCATATACATTTTATTCATACAGTACATTTCGTACGAGTCTAGAAATCTCTCGTTTTGTTACCATCGGGTAATTATCGAGCAGCGCATGCTCCGAGTTACAGTATCGTTCCGCGCTGTGTAGATCTCGTAAAAAACAAAACGATTTTTCTATATACCGTTATGGCGATCCTAAGAATCGCTCGAATCCATCAGGTCGATCTACGTTCCTCGAATACGTGCCAAGCCACTCGTGTGACTGTTCACGGTATCTCGTGTAACTTTGATCTATGGACAAAGAATAAGTTGGCCCCTTCGTATTCAGCATCCGGTACGCAGCATCGAGGTAGATCCTCATACCTGGACTTGTCCTGCGTATAAAAAATAAGATGAAAGACAATGGCATGGGTCTTCTACGAAAAATTTATACCCAAGGCAGGTGCTCAATCCAAACGATTATCGAGAACGTGTCTCGAGGTCTCCAGTGGAATCGAGTAGAAGCTGCCTGAGGTATGAGGTGTCCGAGTCCACGAATGGAGTATAGAAAAAAGAAAAAGAAAAAAAAGAATGCAGTAGGAAGGTGCCCGCCTAGTGGCGAAACAAAGTGGACCGGCACAAAGTCCTGTCGACGAGTTCCTTTGATGGGATCTATGGAAAATCCTTAATCCCGGACGAGGACCTTAGCGAAGGTTAGTTGACCGCCGTGGACACTGGTGAATCTGGTGGACAGTTCCTGGGAGTCCCTGAGCAGAAATTCCAAGACATTCCAAAAGGACTCCTCGTTCACTGGCTCGAACTCTACGAGTCGGTCCCTCCTTCTCATCCTTGGCTTCGTCCTTAATTCTAGTTGCGTACCGATATCCCATTATCCTCGAGGAATCCATATGAGTAATAAAAGGATGCAGGAGGACTCGAGGAGGAAACTGTGGGAAAAGAATTAAAGAAACGCGACGGACAAAGGAACAGGATCTCGAGGCTGAGGATGAATCACAAAGGTCCTTTGCTCTGGACAAGTTGAAAATACGAGAGGATGACAGTGCTGCGGAGCAGACGGAAGGCTCCTACGTCCAACGAGGCTCCATGTCCACGTAACGTGCGAAGCGATCGATAGACTAGGCGAGGACTAGTCGCTCTTGGAATAGTCCCACGAAACTCGGGGTGAACTCCCCCTGGTCTTTTCTCTCTCTCTCTCTCTCTCTCTCTCTCTCTCTCTCTCTCTCTCTCTCTCTCTCTCTCTCTCTCTCTCTCTTGTACACTGACTCGGAGTACCAGAGATCCCGTGAAAAATTGATCGAGGAAGCGGAATATCGATGGTGTAAACATCGGGCTGTACTCTCAGACTCTTCTTCCACAGGGCACACGGGTAATCGTACACGAGATCCCTGTACGTATGCATCTGGAGCGGAGTATGTGGCACCACAGCAAGTACGCAAGCACCAACGTACAAGCGTACCAATGTATGCACGTACACAGGCATGCGGCAATAGCTTTAACAGAATCGAGCGAGCGAGTCAGTGAGGGCAAAGCAAAAGCAAGTCTTGCCGAGTAACAGTGGGCGACCCTGCTGCTGGCTGCCGACAGCATTCCTACAAACACACCGCGGACCCACACGGCACACACGATATGACACACCAGGACGCAATGCACGTAACCCAACGCAGCACAGCGCACAGCGCACTGCGTCACCGCCGAACCATCCGTCTGTTTATCCGTCAGTTGGTACGAATGTGCATCCGCAGACACGCAACCGTTCGAACCTGGACAGTCGATCGCCGCGAAACGTAAGCGCTTCCTGGACGATGATGATCTCTGTTATTGATTGGAGAGTCTTCCCTCGGAAGGAAACTAGAAGTGGAAGATTCGTGCGATGCAGCGAGCCCGAATAATAGGCCGCCTTCGAACGAGACGGAAGAGCCTGTGTCTGTCGGCTTGGGCCGGAGTTAAGCAGATCGCAGTTGCCATGGCAACTCCCGTTCTCGATGAACCACTTCCGGTCTCCGTCCGGGAGCCGCACTGCTCCTTCTTGGCTTTCATAACGCGTCCGTTCCTCGTCACGGCGACTCCACTACGAGTCTCCGGTGTCCTCTCCAGGTAGAGCGGAAGGACCCAGTGCCAATTACGTGCCTACCGCTACCTACGTCGTGGAAACGATGAGGATCCTGGGACACCTGGAAGGTTTTTCTTTTTTTCTACACTTTTTCAGGGTATCGCGAGAGATCGACTGAGATCGAGAAATTGCGAGTAATACGGAAAAGTTAAAGAGTGTGCCGTTATGGCGTATCTTTTTACAACCTGAGCACCCAGTACGTATACTTACACTGGATACTTAGAACGACCAGTCTTACTGCCGATCTGGTACCAGTCATTAAATATTGTTCGCGCAAGTGGAATACCGAATAGGCTATCCAGTTGACCTGCTTTCCGTATATTTCTAGTGTTCTCTAAATGCCACCGCCGAGGGAGAGAATGATCAAGTCAAACCACTAATGGCAGATCATGCGAGGTAAATCAAGTACGAACTACCGCAGTCAGATGTGGAAGAATTTTTTCTATTTTCTTTTTACATAATAAGTATGCTCCCAAGATAAACCCTTGAAATTCTTTGATAATTATTTATTCGCAGAGATAAAACCAAAGGAGATGCCGATCCTCCGGTTCCCCCGTGACGCCTAAGAGGATGGCGCTGCTGCGCCCGCTTGAAGTAATGCAGTCGCGCGGCCGATGTCAATGATCGGCGAACGGGCACCAATCTGAACCGAGCACGTCCGTTTAAATGTTCCTACCTGGGAACCTCGCATCCCTCCACTGTCCCCGCATACGAGAGACACGCATAAGGGTCCACACGTGGCTCGCGCGTCTCGAAGGTAGACCACGTCAGGTAGCGACTGCCATGCCGAGACCTCGGTGAAAGTACGCACGACTCCAGGATAAAGTTTAGCGCACTTTAGGACAGCAGTGACCTCAGGGACCTCAGGGACCTCAGGGACCTCAGGGACCTCAGGGACCTCAGGGACCTCAGGGACCCGATGATATCCACCCACCATGCATCAGAGACAATCTCAGTGATGAATCCAGAAATGTCCGTATAAGGAGAAAAAGGAAAAGGATCCAAGTCCGTCCGGTGCCGATAAACATCCTGATCGTACGTCAAGGTTCACTCGTCAGTCTCGACAAGGGAGCGTTCAGCAGGATTCTCAAAGTCGCAAGTAGCCGACTCCCTTATTCATACAGCCGGCACGTCTTCATTAACTCGCGTACGAGCCGTGGATGATTTTGCAGGATCTCCTTTCTGGCTTCTACCGGGTGGGTAGGTATCAACCAAGTATGTAGTCACTTGCATACATACGCGGCAAATTCCCACTGCGAGTGGCCCTGACTATAATATAAGCTCGGTACTATAAGATAAGCAGAGTTGCCGTTCGGTCCGACAGCCAGCCTGCCAGCCAGCCAGCCTGCCTGCCTGCCAGCCAGCCAGCCAGCCGAGTTGTAGCTCCCACCAGCAAGCGGCCCTCTTATGCCCACCTACTACCGAGCAATCCAAATGCATTCTTTCTTCCCTTCTTTCTTTCTCCATCTGGCTAGGCGTAGTGTCTTGGCACGGCGCGCCATGCCGTGGCGTTCTTCTCGGTATCTCCGTGGAGTTTTAAAGACTGTCGTGGCGGCAGGCATGAGAGTCAGGACGTCCAAGCTGTGGGCATGCGTCTATGTACGTGCCGGAGTAAGACTATAGGTGTATGTGTATGGACAACTTACACGAGTACAAGACTTGGACCCGAAGTGGTCTCTCCTTCCAGCTCCAGGACTGCCTCCCGCCGTCCTTTCTTTCTTTCCCTCACTCATTTTTTTTTTTTTACTCTTCAGCTTCTCTCAGCTCCTCCACCACTGCTGGCACCTTCTCTCCTGAAACCTCCTCCCACTCGTTTTCTCCGTCCAGCGTTTCAGCGCTAGACCTTAAATGCCTGGCATACCTAACCTGCAAACGAACGCGTAAGTCCACCCGTGCACTTTGATACTCGGGGCAATGAGATTCGAGTCACTGTTCAACTTTATAGCTGCTCGCATTCTTATGTGGGATTCAACACAACGAGAGAATCTGTCCAGAAGAATGTAGGGATCGTTCGACCCGGGCATATTGCTACGTGAACTAATTCTACATGGGTGGCTGCACTTGGTACTCTGGTAACGTGCTTTTTCTTCTTCTGACGGTAGCAAGGATGCTGCGATCCTTGGGGTAGCTTTTCGCTGGATCTCACTTGATGTTTCTTATGAGCTTGCTATTTATGTATAACAGTATTTAGCTACTTGTAAATGGACTTTTCTTCATTTCAATGAGAACATTTTTTTCTCATGACTCCGATCGTTGTTTTCTCTTTTCGTTTTTTTTTTCTCTCCTCTTTTTCTAGGTCTCGTGGGTCATTTCCTTGTGGGGCGCGTAATAGAGCGCGCGACCGCGGATAAAACGAGAGAATTCGTTGGGTAAACTAACGGCGTGCGCGGCGTCGACTTCAAAATGAATACCGCGCTTAATCAAATAGAAGTGGTTAGAGCTCGCAGGAGTAATGAAAAGAAAAAGAAAAAAAAAGTTAGATTATGTCACCGACCGAAGCAATTCGGTCGAAATAAGAAATCGAAAATACATTAACGTATCTTTCTTTCAAGAGTATAGGTATACACTTGGTCGGTGTCAAAGGGCCTTGTGGGCCCTGATGGGCATGTGGTGGGTAAACCGGCTTGATCAGAATGTCGGTTTGTTTCCTGTGAGTTCCACTCACCCTGGACCAATCCGATCGCTATGGAGTTTTCACATTTTTTTTTTTTTTTCCAACGGACTACCAAAAGCCTCTGTTAAGTCACAATCTAGTTATGAGAATTTCCCCGAGCGTGTGAACTTTTGTAACTTAATTCGATGCCGATAAAAGACTTTTACTTCGAATGACAGCGCTTTTCTTGCACTTGACGATTCTACATCGTCAAGGCCAACTCGCGTCTCGTCCTTGCTGTCTTATACATCGGTGAAGGTTAAATATACATTCGCCCATATTGCGCACGTATTATGCAAGGATATTAATATGCATATTATGCAATTATCATAGAATTGATAGACGAGACACGTTAAGCCAATATAGCCTATCGATCTTGGCCTTTAGAGCTAAAATTGATAATCGTCGGGCCTCGTAGAGGTAAAAGGATCTAACGACTGTAGGATCGATAAGAGCCTTAGCGCCTAAAATTTCTTTCTCCTCTTCCGCGCGCAAGAATTGCCCAGGAGTACCTAAAGAAAAGGACTGGTTATAATCGATGCGCCGTCAATTAACCAGTAAGTAATCGACACGCCTTCCCTTAGAAAGCGCCGCTGAGTCAAGTAATACATACAGTAGGTAACAACAAACCCACATAATTGAATTCACAATTTCGTCCTGGCCAACTCGGAGGAGTATCGAGCCACATAAATAAAAAAGAAAAAAAACCTGGACTCTCCCCACAGCCTACTAGGCTGCTCTCGTATATTCTTCTACCAGGTGCACTCAATGTCGGAGAGTGCGTTCGAAGAAATCAGACCGGCGTAATTTAAACTCGAGATTCCTCTCGGCGCTCTCACTATGGATCGGGCGGCACCGCTCACTCGAAACTTCCAAAGCGTAAAACTTGACGCAGGCATCGCTCGACCTCGGTTCTCTTTTTCCTTGGCGAAGGTCCGCCCTCGCTTGAAAACAGGGCGCCTACCAACCACAACGCCAACGACAGCCACTTCTCATCCAAAGGCACGTACGTCATGAAATTTTGTATCCAGTCTTTTCCCTCTCTCTCTCTCTCTCTCTCTCTCATTCTCTCTGCCCATCCTTGTCTTTGCAGACTATTGTAAGAAATTAGAGCATAGTCGCCGGATTGTCGCTCGCACCACCCTCTGGCGTGAGACACTAGCATTTCACGTTGGCGGCCTGGTCGGTCGCAGGTCGTCCGGCGTCAGTACGTAACGTCACAGAGCCCACTCCAGCCAACCAGCAAGCCACCTACACGTCTCTCACACCTACATACAAGGTACTCCGGGGCCGAACAGGCTATTGCGTTGCGTATATACCGTACACACCGCATATACCATGAGGCGACACGTACGCCCCTTTTCTCCTTCTCGTTCTTTCACTCGTGTTCCACAGTGGTGCCGCTCGTGGCGCTCCGAGACGTCCAGCCGCAGTCCGTACACAGCTACACCGCCATTTAAATCCATACTCCACGACGCAGTCCACCATATTATTACCATCTATAGAAATCGTTCATGAGCCAGAGGATCCTCGGCGATTTATGGTCTTACGATACACCGTGCCTTCCACTCTTTTTTCCTTTTTCTTTTTTCTTCCTCGTCCTACTCGTCGTCTTCCCCCTGCACCGGTCTTCCTTCTCGCAGCGAACGATGACGACCAACTGACGGGATTTCGAACACGGGTTCCGCCATCGGGATACAAATTTATCCTGTCTTCTATGAAGCTTCCCTCTTGGAGCTGCTGTCTTTTTAATATACTTCATAGCGTGAGTACTTCTTCTTCTTCTCCTTCTCCTTCCCTGTCTCTTTCTTGGAGTCGCCGCGTTTCAGTTTTCTCTAGCCAGTGGTACACGATGGGTACTCTAGGTGTCGCCTGGAATGCGAGGGCTGACGTTCCACGTTAACCGTCTGGGATTTGTTCTTTCGAATGGAAGGACAGCTAGGTCGTTGGGCTTTCTTTTAATTATTTGATCGGCTGGCGCACATGGCCGGTCGCCCATTGTCGATTTCTCTTTTTCCCTTCCACGCTCCTGAACGACTTCCACCTTTGCCAGGCTCGATATCTCCACGTACCTTCGGGTACTTGCTATTAGGTACTTTTCATCCTTGTGGAATTTTATAACCGGTGTCGTGAACTATAGGGGAACGCGGGATCGCGCGATCATGACTACATTTAAACCTGCAAACGTTTCGGTTTCGTGACTTCTCTGCCTAGCAGTAATAACGATACCCGTTACTTCTTTCGAAACGGTGCAAACTAAATTGCACGTCCTGGATGAATTACGCACACACGATAATTCTTCTTCAGCTGGCAATATTTATCTCCTGTTGTATCAACTGGACGACCGTACCGATAAAAAGCATCGAGCAATCCATCGCTTCTCGTTGGAAACAAATCTTAAGTTTGTGTTACTTCCATGACAAAGGCCAACGAAACCTGCCTGACGACCTGTAAAATTCCTATGAATGAGCGCAACCTCTGCCGACCGACAGGCCAACCCGAGGTGGGCTGGCATTAGATTCTTTGAAGGAGTTACAAGTCTTAAGGTTGTTCAAAAATACTTATTTTCCTTTCGAAAAATTCAAACAAAATTTCTCAGTCGTTAACTAATTTTACATTGCACGAAATTTACCGTAGCTCATACTTTTGCATAGCGACAAGGTGCATTTTTTCAGAGCTTTAATTTTTTTTATTGAAAACGACTTGCCGGTATCGATGTACAGCAGTTCTATCTAAAAATGAGTGAACTGCAAATTGACATGTCCATCTTCGATTATCCCTCTCGAACGCAGTGGCACGCTGTGACATACCGGTTGAACATGCTTACATCACAGCCCGAATACGACATGACAGCTTGAAGAACATTAGAGTCGCGTTTAACGTTCCACGACGAATTCGCTCTTTAAATATAACTTTTGTTCGCAAGACGACGAACGGGAGGAAGAACATTCACGGCGATCATGCCGAACGTAAATACTCAAACAAACGACATACGAAGCCATCCGTGCCGATCCGAACCGCTGCAGAGGTACTCTCGATTTTCAAGGTTGTCAACGCGTCAATATGTCCTGCGTACGCAAGTATATCTAGTACCCAAGTGACGTTGAAATTTCTAACCTGAATAAGCGAGCCGAGCGACCTCGACAAGGTGTCTCAATTTTCCAAGTGGTATGCCAGCAGGATTAACGCTCCCATAGATATCGGCTTTGCGACCCAACAGTCAATCGTAGGAGCCCATTGGAAACGTCTCGCAGTAACCACACAGTGTCCTACGCCCATACGGTGCACACCGGAGAGAATGATTTCTCGATCCATGGCAAACATTTCTCCACGAGTACCTTCACCGGCACTCGAGCGAGTCATTCATCACAATAGTTGCTACACAGGTACCCCGACAAATAGCAATGTCGAAAAGACAGAGCTCCTCGCCGTGACCCGAACCGATCATTCTTATAAAGTGATACCCACAACGGCCATACATTGCGATTCCTTCAGCACTCTCGAGACTCGTGTGTATCCAAGATCAGTAACGAGCGGGTCTACGACAATCCCAATTCAAGGCGCATCTAGACTCTGCCCGGTGCGTGCATCCACGCACGCATCATTCCATCATTCCCTCCCGAAGACATCTTCGCACGCACGTGCAATGCGCTTGGTGGGACGTGCTCCAGAAAGTGCATCCTAGTATCGTTGACCTCAGCGCCACGGTGGATACCGAGCGTAGCGGAGGGCCTGTCGATAGGGCAAAGTCATGGCTAGGACGTTACCAGGAGGTAGGTACTCGAAGAATTCGCAAGGTGAGACAGTAGAGGGAACAGTTGCCGCAGCCAGTCGATGTGCTGTACGGGGACGTGGCTCTCCGATGTAGCTGTAAGTACAGGGAAGGTCCGCGTCAGGTGTTCGGAGTCATAACGAGTCATTGGCTCCCGATCTACCTATTGTTTCTTCGAGGAGCCCGAATGCTTTCGAAAGGCCAACCTGGAGAGCAGGTTGACGATTCACCAAGAGAAGCCAACCGCCTCGAGGTCGGCGTCCACCCTGAAATCGTCCTCTTCGTCTTCCTCCTCCTCCTCCTCCTCGTGCATCCACTTCTCCTCGTCCTCTTCGTTCCTTCTCTCCCCCCTCCTCTCTCTTCGCCTTATCCACTAGCTAGCCTAACCTACCAAGCGGCGACCGAACAATATCTGATGGGAACCCTTTACTTTAGCGCTAGCTGTTCACATTACCTTACTTACTATACGGGGTCAATGCCACCGCGTCCGTCCCGCGGCCCCACTTCACTTCACTTGGCTTCACTTCCATCCGCCGTCTCCTCTCTGTTCCTCCTTCGCCTCCTTTCCCCGGTGTCCCTCTCGCGGCCCTCCGTACCTCCTACGTCCTCACACCGTCGCCACCGTCGCCACCGTCGCCACCGTCGCCACCATCGCCACCATCGCCGCCGACCGTCCGTGTGTAAGACTGGCTACGTAGATACGTACCCTCCTCCCGAACAGAGAGTCTCGCGCATCGCCGTCCACGTTATAAACTATTCCAAAAATTCATACTGTTATTATTATCACTTGCCCATTCCCGGCAGTGGCTACAATGCACGACTTTGTTCGCTCCTCTTGCGTTCTGATCTCTGCCACTCCTCCTTCCTCGGTCTACGTAATACTGCTACGCCGACGCCAGCACAGGTCCCACGTTTCATAAGTTACCGTCGATTCGCTCCGTAATAAAGCTCCAACGGTATCGAGATCTTAATTTCACTGTAGGTTAGTCAATCGTTCGTTCGGCTCACAATTAGATTTATTTTCCAATTTTACCTTCCTTGGCCGTCCTTTGTTCTCGTGCCTTGTCGGACGAGCGTATTCGAACGAGCAGGTTCGTTTCGTGGGGCAGTTGACTTTTGGCTCGTTCAAATTTTCATCGTCTTCCCGCCTGCGCGGCGAACTTCGGCGCACGCGCACAGCGTCGCTCCTGCGAGTATCGCACTTGGCGAGCGACGACGCGGGAGAAAGGACCGACCAGTTTGTTTACCTCTTGCGGATTTTCGTGGCGCGCGGGCATGCAAGTGCCAGTGGCCGCTGCGATCTGCGTTCTCTACGCGCGCGCGCGACTGCTGTCGCGAGGTACGGCGAAAAGAGGTTCTTGGCTAACGTAACGTTTGTCGTCGGCGCGAAGTAGGCTGGCACGCTCGAGCGAAAATAACGAGCAGCCTTAACTGATTAAAATGGCCTAGATACTGCGAAATGGAATCCCGAAATGCGTTTCACCGTATGCGCAACGGTACTGTACATTTCACTCTTTTTTCTCATTTATTTATAGACTTCTTTTTTCTCTCGTCGCGCTAGAAAAGCGCAGCCGTAATTTATCGCCGGTGTGACCCGCGTGTTTGCTCGTCGGGCGTTCGTCGAAAGTCGAAAGACTTTTCTACGCTGGTGCGATCGCTTATGACTTTGACGTGACACGCCGATTGGAAATTCACCCTGTGCGCATGCAGGCTGCTTCTACGTGGGACTGAGTCGAGGTCTATTTTTTTACATTGCTCGAATTATTTATGAAGAACCCAGAGGCATATTATGACAATACGTCTAAACCAAGGACAGCATGATACGAACGCGTCAGATTTATCATTAAGGAGATCCATGGATGCCCTGACGTAATACTGAATATTGTTATAATTTTGTTGGATCTACGAATCGTTCGTTATAAATACGTTAATGGTATTTACTCGGTGTCATCAGAATTTTAATGCGCGCCTCAGATCGGCGATATGATTAGAAACGCATTTGCTATTTATGTCGCTTATTAAAAATGAAATGATCCTTGGAATCCATTTTTGTAGCTTCGGTACATTTAATTGATATTTGCCGCTTGGATTTCAGAATCGTCGAGTGACTCTTTCGATTGGGTTTGACACGATTTTACCTCGACAGTCGAATCTGGTTAAATGCATCTCAAATGAAACATCCTGTACGTCCCAGCCTGTTGAACGGTAATTAATGGATTCAGTATATTTCAGGCCGATTAGGAAGGTTTTACGTATTTAGGCGGAGCGCAAGCACCCCGTGACCTTCCCGGAGGAAACGCAACGTGTCCAATGTCAAGGATAGCGTAACATAACCTATGTCGACGGCGCCCAGAACTGCCTCGGCGAAATTTGTAGCGCTCCGACGAAGAAAGCGTTTCGTCCCGAAAGAGTCGGCGCGGGATGCGCTGCTAACAAAGGGTAGTTAAAAGTCGTGGGAGAGACGCATCAATTTTGCGCGGTTCCTCCTACCCGTCGCGCGAATACGGCCAGTACCTATTGCTTGCCAAAAAATACAGCAGTTCCATTATTCCTTTTTGACAAGACTCCGCGCGCCGTCAGCAGAATTTCCACGGCGGCGACAAGGATCCACGACATTCGCAGAAGACGCGGTACCAAAACTGCCAAAGCGTTTTAGAGAATAAAAAGTAGCAGCAAGTTTTCCATCTCGCGTTAATACTCATCTCTCGTCTCTAACCTACATGATAGGCCTATCGTATCGGCCTATAGGCAAGTGAGTGGTCGGGAATAGAAATCCTCGGCAGCTATCGCACTGCGAGTAGCAGCCAATGTATCACAGCTATGCTAGAGTCAACGCGTTCGCTACTCTCTGCGTGCATATTTATCTCTCTCTCTCTCTCTCTCTTCCTCTTTCTCATTCTCTCTGAAAATCCCTCCGATTCAGTCCAACTGTATCGTCGACGTGAAATCGGTGAAATATACTTCCAGGAAGTAGGTGGCTCGGGATCATCGGCCCTTACGGCTATTTCAGTTATTTTGCAGCATGCAGCTATTTTAAATATATATTATAGGGTAGACGCAGATAAGCGTGCGCCACGGGAAGAAAGATGGAGGGAGATCGGGATATGGACAGAGTCAATGAAGGAGAGAGACAGGAGAGAGTAAGAGAGGGGTTGATATTTATAGACAGGCCCGTCGTCGTAGTCGTCGGCGTCGTCGTCGGCGTCGTCGTCGTCGTCGTCGACAGTCTTGAGTCTTGACTCTTGGTGAAATTCTGGGAGGGGTGGCACCCTCGTGTTCTCGACTCCTCTCTGTTAAAGGAATTTCCTATGATTAGAATGAGTATTTCTATACAGCGCTCTGATCTCCGCCTATATGTGTCTACGCCAAGAATAATCCACCAAGTCTGGTCTGGTCTCCGTTCAGGCAAACGCGTCCTCCTCTGTCGGTCCCTCGCGCTCGATAGACCCAACCAAAAAATCAGTACAGGTTTACACACTCGGACACGCAGAAAGATCGTCCTTCCGAACACATGAAATCTCCTCCTGGCTCCTCCTGGCTCCTCCTGGCTCCTCCGCTGCGATCCTCCTACGGTCCTGACTCTTCTCACAATCGGATCTTCTCTCGAGTCCCCTCTTCGTGTCTCCTCGGCGCTCCCGTCCTTACCGTTTTCCTCTCTCTCTCTCTCTCTCTTTTTCTCAACTCTTTGACTCTCCTCTCTTCTTAACTCGATGCCGCCATTCACCCGCGACCGACACGCGCGATCCGTTCCACGACCTCTTGGTGCCTTAGTGCCGGACCACCGCCTATCCTGGACCTGCTCCACCTCTTCCTACGATCTTTACGCCACTTACCATTCGATCAGGCTCACCAGTCGCCGAGCCTCCTTCTTAGGCGATCCTCCTGATCCTCCTGATCCTCCTGATCCTCCTCAAGGAAATCAGACAGTACCGACGTCTGATGATCTTGCTAGAGACGGGGATACGCAATGCGGACCTGACTCGGGTCACCGTTTCATTACGGTACCATCATCAGACCTGGAGGAAGAGGAGGATCAAAACAATCAAAGACGAAGAAGCGCGAAGAGAGAGAGAGAGAGAGAGAGGATTCTTTTGGTTGTACAGAGAGGGAGGGACGTGCGTCCTTATTTTTCAGCGTCGCGTCTCTTCACGGTCACTTACGATAGCACGAGCTACCGGTCCACGAATGATCTCTAGCGTGGAAACAAGTCGGACGCACTCTTGCAGAAATGACTCTGAGGACCAATCGATGTTGAGATAACGAACGATAGAAGTAAACAATAACAGAATTCGTTCGTTATGGCTAATTTTCTTTCTCGTCGCGGATGAGCCCGAGAGATCGACCTTGAAATCAATGCGCAATTGCATTTCTGGGAGACGGCTCGAAGTACGAGTGGTTCGTTTATATATTCGACGCATATTCCTTACACGTGCTATAATGACAATAATTAACGGCTAGTACAAAGAGCAACGATTACTTCATAGAGATTGCGTCAGTAACGTTGGACTTGGGTATCGGATCCGGACGGGACAATTAATACCATATTCGTACGGTTGTACGGTCAATGGCACATTAGTGACAATTAGTATTCATCGACGATGCTAACGTTAAAAAGGGTATGAGATTTCGCCAAGATACTCCTTTTCAAAATAACATCGAATATCAAGAGCCTCTCCTTGGCTTGACGCAAGTGCGACGCGTCATGGCATAAATTGCGCCAAGTTTAAATGCGACGCGTCATCACCCTCTCCCGTCGCTGGAATCAAATTCACTAAATAGGCAAGATCGTCCAGTCGCCAACCTTACCGAATCAAGTTTCAATTATTATAATTTTGCGGGAATAATAATTTTTCCATTTTTTTTTTTTAATACAGGATCCACCTTCAAAAGGATAAAATCGCTGGAGGGGTGGACGCAGGCGAAGACACCGATGGATCATCCAACGACGAATGGGGATGTACCTGCAGAATGCGTATACATAAGTATAAAAATTTGTCTGGAGAAAAAAATGCCAGAAGCACAACAAGTAAAATATCAGCTGCGGACGGACGCAACTGTCCGGTCCTACCACCAGGTGCACCAACGGAAAGTCGTGGCTTCTCCTTCGACTAATTTACTTCTTTGGCTTGAGGAAGGGGATGAAAAAATATGGACTGTTATGTTTAACCCCACGGTTTTCGAATAAACACAGGCAGTGGGTAGAGTGTTTGGTCCGAAACCCAGAAAGATATTTGTGTCTCCGAACTCGTGGAACAGAATGCACCGAGAGTGAAGCCTTAAGATGCTTTCGATAGATTCTTTTAATACTTCAATTTTTTTCTCTCCGGTCCGTTCTCGTAGTCCTAGAAATTCAGGAACACAGCTAGGACCTTTCTCGTGCGGCGAGTGAGCCTGGAGAGACAAATTCCTGGTAAAAGGGGCGAGCTTACGGCGTAGAAGTAATCCCCTTTAAAATCCTTAAGTCCGTTCTCAAGATAGCGAAAGCGGCAATGGACTACGGGCGATCTACCAGCAGTAGTTCTCGATGAAGTTTACGTGATAAACTATGTCACGACGATCGTCATAGTGGCTATCCGTATACGCACGAGGCGTCATCGATATTCCAGCAATTAGTTGGTGGCCCCATCGACGACAGAGATTACCAATAATCATTAGAGACCCTCGAGGAGATTCGCCACGGCTTATTCGTCTCGCGCAGCGTTGACTGGAACGATGGAAACGGGGCTTAAAGCGCGGGATTATTGGCAACGTTGCGTAGCTGCGCTCTGCAGCTCTGCCCGAGAGTTCACCCCGCGCGTGCTGTCTCTCTCCCTCTCTCTCCCACTCTCTCGTTACTCCTCTTTCTTCTCTTCCCTTCCAGACTGCTCGTTCCTTCGCCCTCTCTCTCTCTTGTCTCTCCTTCTCTCTCTCTCTCTCTCTCAACTCCTCGGCACCGGTCTCACAATCCCTTTCTTGTATACTCCAGCTCTCACTCTCACTCCATATCCCTGGGCCTCTCTCCACGCCAGAATCCTAACCCCAAACCTAAACCCGCCACCCCTGTTATATTCCACCCGAGAGAGGCTACTCGCTTCTCTCTTCAGACTCTTCGCTATACGCAGTGCCAAGCCGTAGCTTCTCTCTCGTGTCGTCTCCCTCGATCCGCCACTCGATACGTTCGAGCCGTCTCCCTCCTTCTTCAGCGGCGCGAGCCCCTTCGGTCGCCGTAGAGGCCGCAGAGCCCGTAACCACCATAGCCATGGCCCTGCTAGTCCCCATAGCCCCCGTGGTGGCGTCGCGCTCCTACTTCTCCCGAAGTCCCCTAACCGCCCCACTCCCCGACGCCGCGCCATTTTGCTCCTCACCCGGCAAGGGCGACAATGCTAATACACTGTGCTCCTTTGTGCTCTCTGCTAATAATTATATGGCTCTGAATGTCGCTCGGCGGGCAGTATGCCACTTGAAATCAAATAATCGTCCCTGCTGGTAATTGGATCGGGCATTACGGCGTAGAGCAGATTGCGCGCGGGAGATTGCAGCTTGAACCTAACCGCGCAGTCCGCGACTCTCGTACGTTTACATGCTCTCTCCGTTCCTAGAATCGTTTGCTCGGATGGAAGGTTCTCGAATCATTTTGCGATAGGTGATGATAGTCGCTGCTGGAAGACGCTGGGAACTGGTTCTTGCGTGGCTTCTCTCCCACGGGGTTGACGGAACTTCCCTGGCCCGTCTTCGTGAAGCACAGGACTCCCGTACATCTTTACCGACAGAAATATCGCCTCGCGTCCGATTCTCCTTTGCTCCCTGAGAGATGTTAGACGCTCATCGGTCAATTAGGTGAACCTAACCTCCTGAACCGTCACTCTCAGACTGCAGCGCTATTGACGGAAAATTTCCAAGGGTTTAAAGCATTCCGTAAAAGAGGTTAGGATCCTCCGTACCGCTAACCACGTACTTCGTACGGTAACTGGAACAAAGCCCACTTTCAGAAGCGACCAGGACCGCGCTGGTTGAATGGGAAGTTTGAAGCTTAGGAGGGGCGGGAAGGGGGCGGTGGAGGAGGAGAAGGGGGGGTCCGTCAGTCGACGGATGGAGCGCTTGAATCATCCCTTGCTACTAAACATCCCCTATTCTGAAGCGGGACTTTCGACGGCGCGCTCGTGTTTGTCTATAGGGTGTCCGCAGGAGGTACACACAGAGCTGCCGTGCTTGTACCAACCCTTAAGGAATATACCGAGCAGTGGCGTACAGTTGGCACTCGTGAGCAATCTCCCTCCGAATGAAAATACATCTCTAATACTTCCGACCACTCGGTATATCATCTCCCTACCGCTTCTCCTTTGTATTACGTTATTCATGTTAGCCTCCGAGTATAAACGAGTCACGCGCAACCTAACTGATTCGCCTCTCTGCAATCCATTGTATCTCGCTAATGCTCGAATCATCCCTTGAGATTGAGTAGGAATACTCTTTTTACGAGGTGACGCTGATCCTTTATATATCGGTTATAGCTGTGTGTATCGTATCGGGGATATACTTGTATCTATTGACCGAGAGAGTTATTGCGAACGTATAAGAAAATTTTATCAAGTACGTCGGGCTGGGCCAGATCCTTATATCGACGCGATTCTCTTAATTGATAACGTTAAGAGCTACTCGGATTACCTGGCTGCGACTGCACTCTTCTGATCCGCCATTGTTGAAACCCTCGGGCCAAAAAGAAAATTCTGGATTATATTATACATTTAAATTGCAGGTCAAGAATAACATCCTGCCGTATATGTCTCTCCCTCTACCGAGACTCGTACGCTGCTGCAACCTTGCGACCGCTGCCGCCGACTGACGGACTGATGCAATGACGACGATTTGTAAATAAACCTCGAGGCTCGCTCGAGCAAGAGTCCGCTCGTCCGCAGCTACTGCGAACCGAGATACGGTGACAGACATCCCTCAAATAAAATCCACACGACGCCTGTCCTTCATTCCGCAGACGTAATAACGTATGCGCAAGTTCGTACTCGTGCTAAGTATTATGCGTACGTGACATAACCCTAGTAAAGGTTAGACAAATAAATGTCACCTAGTATCGTCGATTCGTCTATTTCGTGTGTGACGAAAAATGATAGCGTATTTTATACATTACTTGACACGCCTTGTATATTATTTAAAGCAGTTCGTTTGAAAGTTACAGACGTCAGCTTGACTCGAGATTCCTGCAGTCAAAACACCAGGCCGAGCATTGTCACGTTTTGACGTCGTCGGTCGGAAGACTGTCCTGCGTGCAATGCGCATGCGCACGTGCGGCCATTGCGAAACGTTTCTGGAATTATTACGCGCGGACGAAATCGCGGAGGAGCACGTTGCGTCTCGCAGTCACAGTGGATGGAAGCTTTGACTTTACTGAAATCGTTTTTACCTGTCGAGGTCTGACGTTGCGGTTTTGAGCAATGGCTACTCTACGTTCGAGAGCTGTCGGCCTAGGATGGCATGGAAAAATGACTCGTCCTTTTGAGGTTATTTTTAATATATACGAAGGAAGCGAGATTCGTCTTCTGTCCTCCGCCTGTAAATCACTCGACCTGGGTATTTATTATTATTCAGTATAAAAGTATTATATTATTGTCACCTTGACTCGTTTCTCCCTGCCTAATGTTATCTTTATAGCGGTGCGCCACAATGGAATTACTCAGTTGCATGGGCACATTACCCAGGCAAATCGGCGTCACGCGCTCGTTCGTCGATTAGCATTATAAGCCAGCGATAACATTTGTTGCAAATTCAATTTATACGAACGTTTATACCTGCTTATCGGAACGCAATAGAAACGCGGCTGAAACTACACGCATTGCAGCGCAATTATCTTTCGTGGACTAATTGTAAGTAAAGACGGGAATTGCACTTGGTCTAGGTTTGCCATTGGGTTTAACGAGAGAACGGATGCCACGGAAGCTCTGGACGGTATCTCATGAAAATCATGACGACAGTGCAGGAAGCTCCAGACCATCCTAAAAAGCTAAGGTCCAAAGCGTAGCCAAAATTTCAGTATCTCATAACTATATCTTACAACGATTTTATTTTGAAAAAAATTGTATTCTTTCAGAATGAGCAGTCGACTCAAAAAATCGAGTCCATAGAAAATATTCATTGATTTCGAGAAGCCCGAACCTCGACAAGTTCAAAGGCATAGGTTTGCACGACCTGGGGCCACAGGTACCTCATCCCGTACTTGCGACCTTGCCAGGTTAGTCCCTGACGTTCCCGATTTTATTGTCATACAGATATTCACCATAAACGTTTTCCCAGACGAGTCGACGATTCTGCGGCCTTGCGGCTGCAACAGCAAATTGCTTAGCAGCCTTGGAATTTCAAGGAACGGATAAAGCCATTTGCCTGCTCCGTACGGAGTTCGTATTTAAGGGAGCCGACAGGTAGAAAGAAAAAAAGAAGAACGTACCGTTATACTTTTTTCCTTGTCTTCCTCGACGAACCTTTTGGACTACCGTCGACCGACTGCAACCGCCCGAAGCATTTTCTTCCTTGAAAATTTTAAAGGTTTCGATGCTCGACTAGAATTCCTCAAAATTTCCCAGCTACGTCGACTTCCAGCTACTTACCAAAATCGAGCCAAACCTTTATTTCTAGGCGCTGTCATGTATCATTTACATACGTCTTATCTTCTACTTGTAGAGGCAGAAACGACACGCAGTGACATTGCACCTTATGACGATTAGAGGTTTGTTGCATTTTCATGCGAAAACACGTGCAGCCATCCCGCACTGCTCGCTACGCTGAATTCCGAGCGCGAAGGAGTTATGGTCTCGGTATGCCTAAAGGAGAGTGCATTATAACTGATGGCATTGCTGCATCGCTATTGCAAGACCAGTGCAGCCAATCGATAGCAGCACCGAATGAAATCCTTCCATGAAACGAAAACCCTGACGTTCCACATTCCAGCGTTCCCTCTTCGCATCCGAACCACCCTACGTAATCTCCGGGCGCTACGGTGCCCAACCCCAAAAATCGCAAGCACGCCATCACTTCCGTCCGAGCGTATCAATCTGCCGCGCACCTTTTAGACGTCACGGTGAAAAAAGCATGCACCAGTTACACGTGTCACGAACGTGCTAGGTACAAGGTCGAAAGTCAATTATACGTGCGCTCGTAGCGTAATCGTCAGACGACCAGTTGCCAGCCAGTGTCACCAACTCGCTGGCAACTGGGAATACATTTGATTTCCAATCAATGAGGATCCTTCGGATGAGAGTGTATTGGGACGCATCCATCCTACATGTGTAACGTGCAGATTCGCACAGCAGCCGGTACCGGGATGACTCGCGAGCCATTCTCAATTATCGGAAAGAACGTGGTGTAAAGGAAAAAAGATGGAAATGAATAAATAAAAGGGACGTGGCAACCGTGCTCTGGTGAGTTGTACGCCACTGCAGCGGCCAACCGAGTCAGAGTGAGTAGTGAGTAGTGACTGAGTGCGTGAGCGAGCGAGTGGGTGAGTGGGTGAGCGGATGAGTGAGTGAACTACTCTGGGCACGGAGAAGGTAGTAGTGAGTTCTCGCGCGTGCGTGCCAAAGGGAGAGAGAGCATTGGGGGTTCGCTGGTGCAAGAGAGAGAGAGAGAGAGAGAAGAGCCGTTCAGGGTGCAAGAGGTTAGAAGCGGAAAGCGAGCCTCTGCTCAGGCACGGATTTTAGGCGTGGGACAAGGGAAGCTTGCCGAGGGAGGAAAGAGTGGGAGAGGGTGAAGGGGGAACTAGGATTGAGGAGAGTGAGAGTGAGAGTGAGAGAGAGAGAGAGAGAGGTCTGATTATGAGGCCTTTCGACAAAGTGTCCAAGTTCTCCTTTATCGATCAACCGTCTATATACATAGATATGACTTTGATACGATTCGCTCCCTTGATGAATATCGATGTGGATCTTTCACGGATCGACGCACTGTTTAAGTCCCGAATTCCTGTCCCTCCTATGTCAGGCACCTGTAATCCCTGTTTTTGACTATTAAACTGTTAGTCCGCTGGCAGCTTCACGGCTCAGGGCGAGAACCGTTTGACTTGGGGTGTCTCGTGAGAGACTTCTGTAAAGGGCGCTGTTATACGAGACGGGTAAAAAATGTATCACTGCTTCTGAAAACTCCACACAGATCCCTGAAAGATCTTAGGTGGCTGAAATTAGATAGAAGGGTAACTCTCTTCCTTTGAGTGCACTATTTAGTATTTTTATTAGGGTCTCGAGCGTCATTGATATGGAAGAAATAAATCTATGAGAACTCATTTGATATTGATACCAACGTCAATGATATTAAATGACAGTGTACGCTATAACTCATTCTGGGCTAGTCGCTACATTCTGATAAGAGGACTTTCTTATCAGATAGAAAGTCCTGAGATTGAACTTATACCGGTAGGGAGCGTCAAATTTCATAGTGACGCAGTACGATTGTATACAGAGAGCGTGACTGTGGTTACTCGCGCGGCCTTTTGGCGGCTGTCATCGGCTTGATATTTGGTATTTTCATTCAAATGATATCGACGTGATTGTTTACTCGTTGCTCCGTCAAGATGTCGCCAGTAGTTGCTTACGCCACGACGGGATTGGCTCTCGGAAAGACTCGCATCCCATGATAACGTATAGAGCGTAATTTTAATTTAGTGTGAACTCGGGAAGAGGTAACGCACCAGGATGGTCTCTTACTATAAGCCAAACAGTGTGTGAACTTGTAACGTTAACGCTACATAACGAGACCGTTTCATAAGTTTATTTGTACGTTTTCAAATGCACGGTGAAAGAGAGAGAGAGAGAGAGAGAGAGAGAGATCCACTTTGAAAGCGATCGATTCCAGCACAGCTCTTTCCCGGCTTTCTTTATACTCTCTAGCGAATCTTTGTGGTCGCGCACTTGGCTTATTATTATTCCTCGTTACGGGATCGGCCTTATTCGCTACTCTCTAAAGTACCGTTCCGCACACAGAACGGAAAGACGCACTGCGCTGTGTCCGACAAAGGCGTGGATATCGCGGGAAGAAGGAAAAAGGACGATCTCGTGCGATCGTTATTTCCGGTCGAAGCTCTCTCGTTCACGTGCTCGGTAAAGTTCCTAGTAGACGGAGGAGCAGGGGTAACAAGATGAAAAGAAGTTGGAGCTCGTAGAAGGTGAGTGAAATATAGGGAAAAGTCAACGTAGACGACTAGGGAATTCCCTGCTGAAAGTGCAGGCAGGTTAACACGCTGTCTGAGCGTCCCCGAAAATAATTGATATGGGTTACAGTTAACTGTTATAAAAGTAACCGTTGGGGAGACTGTGCTTGGGGTTTATGCACAGGGGTAAAAATAATTATTTATTGAATATTTACAGTGACGAGCATCCGCGACTCTCTTGTATTTAACGGATGTTAATGCGTAAGGAAAATAAGTGATAAAAGGAAGTTACACCACGCTATTATATCCTTGAAGAGTGTCTCCCAGACGAGCAGGATGGCCGTGATTGTCTGAAACGTGCGCATACGTCGCATTCTAAACATCCGTGCCACGTAACGAGGACTCGGAGGCGCAGCCCTCTCCCGCATCCTTCTTCTTCGCTCCGTTGTGTAGTTACCAGGTACGTGTGGTAGAGAGCCACACGGTGGAGAGCATGTGCGTAGCTACGAGCGTACGTACTCTCAGTCAGCCGTCGGTCTCGCAGGGGAGACCTTTCAGCGCGGAGGATCGCGGCCGGGGAGAGGTCCGATTCGGCATGAACGATCCGCACCTGGACCATGCGGACACGTAGGGACGCTTGCACCTACCAACCTTCCTGATAGATGCCTACGTTATAGATACACATAATAGAAAGCCACCACGTGAGCCCGAGCATTGCCGAACGCCATCGTCGTCGCGGGAACCAAGGAGCCTCGAGAAACAACCAGAAGCATAGACGGACGCAGAGAGAGAGAGAGAGAGAGCGAGAGAGACGGGATGGACGGATTCTTCGGATCGTTCAGCTAACGTATACACCGACGGAAGTGGCGGCGGTGTCAGTGGCGTCGACGACGACGACGGCGGCGGCGGCGGCGGCACAGGGGGACCTTTCCCTCTGGCAGAAGGCTCCACCCACACGCCAGCAACGAGCGCACAATCTGGCAACAGTGGCTCGCTATAACCGATATTGTGGCCGTGGATTGAATGGAGGGGAACTAGCTCAGGTCAAACCTCCCCACCCCCGACTCCGACTCGGGACACGGCTCCACAAGCCCTCGGGTCCCGTCGGTACCGACCCCACGGCCTCTTTGGCAGGAACCCCCCCCCACTCTCTCAGGAAGGTTACCCCCACTCCTGTTACGCTGGCAACCAGCTTGCGTTGAGAACTCGTGCTCGCGTTAGTATTTGTGAGTCGGTGGGCTCGTGCGCGTGTCCCTCGTAGCTCTGTAGCGGCGTGTCGCAACTCCCACCACACCGGCAACACACCAGCACAAGAGCACATCAGCACGCAGCAGACCAACAGCACAGGGGACAGACACACGCCGTAGGCAGCGGGTACACACAACGCCGCGTTGGCTTCAACAACCTCTCACTAGACAGTATTACTTTCAACCGTTTAGCGCGCGCGGCCAATGCTACCCGGAGAGTAACCCGGTACACCTATTCGTAAACACAATAGTCAAATGTTGCCGCTGCCGTCGACGACGACAGTTCGCTGCTGCTGTCGCTCGCGTCGTTGCGTTCCTTGAGAACGCTCGTGATATATTGGGACTGGTTGTGCGACTATCAGTTATAAATACAGAAAGAAAGAGAGAGAATAAATTGAGGTGCATTTTTGACATTTCTCCAGAGAGAAGAGAGAGAGAGAGAGAGAGAGGTCTAGTCTTGCGGGAGCGAGTACGGACGCGATAAGGCTCCGGCTAGGTTTATATAGTGTCTTCAATACACCACACAAGTTTTAGTAATATTGGTGAATTAACTTATTGCTGGATCCTCGGTGACTCGCTCCTTGGGAACTTGTGCTTTCTTCCATTGTCGCATGTTGTCCTTCCTTGACGTCGCTCTTATTTGATAACTATGACGAGGTGATGAATAAACGTAACCGAAGGCACTGGGAAATCGATCGTTTCTCTTACCGTGATGGATGATGACAATTGACACAGTTATGGCAGTTGTGTGCTATGTGACAAGTGCTTTTTACACCCTCATTGGATTATAACATTAAACCTGTGCTGCGACTCTTGCCAAGGATAATGCGACATCTTAACGATTACTAAGGTAAGGAATTCAAAATGTCACGTCTTTTATCGGACTCAAAGTATCGCTACTTTCATAATCCGTGTCAGACCGGGGAAAAGTAATATCTAGAGACAGAGAATGAAAATTCCTTGAGAGGTAGAGAAACATTGCTCGCGTGGTGTGTCTCTGCCAGAGAGAGAGAGAGAGAGAGAGTGTGTACCTATACCTATACCTACCTATACCTACCTACTACGATCTACGCTACGATCGTACGTGAGCCATAAGGCTATTGCCTGACACGCGAGAGATATTTACATCCTCGGACACATACCGGCTGATTTATGTCTGGTTGGACTGTTTGATCTGACCGCCGTCATTTTGACACAGTGTATCGAACCCACTTGGTTGACTAATATTTTTAATAATTATAACGATGAATTAACTCCTCAAAATTAACCTTCATTTCATTAATGTCGTCATTGTCTCGTTATCATTGACATTTTTTTCCGTGACAATGTAACCTCGTATCATTATCTACAAGTGCTTGGTCATTTATTTTCATTCTTTCGCGAATATTCGATAATCGTAAACGCTCACCGGAATTAAAACTGACACCCTCCTGCACATCTGGCTTCCTGAATCTTACCTGAGCTTTAACGACTCTGAATCGCTGCTTCTTACTGCTCTAGCTATACATTGCCAAGGAAAGGTAAGGTATACCTACCTACCTTCCTACCTTCCTACCTTCCTACCTTCCTACCTTCCTACCTACCTACCTACCTTCTCTCGAATCTCTCTGGCCGAGCGCTTTCACAACGGGTGATTGTTCTCTAAAGATGTGTCATTCCCGTGCAGCGTTTCTCGAGCGATCACAGCCAGAGGGCCTCGCTGTCGAGACACAGAGAGAGACACGAGAGAAATACCAGAAAGTCACGTCCACCATGATGTTTGATCGTCTGTAGGTCACGACACGCTATACTCGGCACATTAGTCTGTTTATTCTGTGCAGTCAGCGTGGAAGCCTATAGAGAGTCGATACTCCTCGAGGAAGCATCATGATCTTAAGTCATTTGTCTCGCGTTAAACTATTTTATCATGTCGCTGATACAATTGTAAAAATTATTTTTCATTTATCTCTATCACGTACCAATCGACCGGATACGTCAAAGAGGTTGTCTCGCGCGATAAGTGTGTTATCGTCCGTAGAGATTTTCTCGTGGATTTCGTATTTGGATCACTCGTACTGTTCAAGTTTCGATCGATCTTTGCGCACGGTTTACTCGAGATTTCAAAACGGCGTAACAGCTTGAACTTCCTTCTCTTCGTGACGGCTCCTATCAATCGGATCGTTGCGGTAATATTCTCTTGTGTCGAATTCCTAGTGACTTCAATACGAGAGAGAGTTATCAGTGAATGTAAATGGAAGCGTGTGACGTAAATGAGGGGAACCTGTAATATCTTCGTAGAGATAAGAATAATCAATACAGAATTTTTCATCGAGTCGTTATCGGCCGTTCCAAAGGTAAATATACGGATTTAAATTCATGTCGAGAGGTTCTATAGCGTCGGTTATGTTCGTCAAGGTAATCGAAGCGACTCGAAATACACGGTATTGTATTATCTTCGTTACGAGAAACTCTCGTAACCCGTGTAATTGGTGACGTTGTCTCGGAAAGCCGGAAGTTTCAGAGATGCTAATAACTCAGGGTTATCGCCATTAATTAGTGCGATAGCTGGTATCTAGATTAACGGATAGCCGATCGACAGTGAACGCTCTCGATAATGTATGTACCGCGTGCATTCTCCGTATGGATCACTGATCGGAACTAGATCGGTACATCGAATACCGATAGTTCCCAGTAGTTCCCGCACTTCGTGATATTGCCACCCTGTAACTACGCGCGCTACCAGCGAGTATAGCGTCCAGCTCGTCCAGCTACACGCGAAGCTTTCACTCGACGCCGGTAGGGAGTCGTCGCGAGGATCGCGCGCACTCCCAAGCATTATTATTACGAACGCTCCATAGATAGTTAAGGCGCGTTTTAACACGCGCCTTCCCCGTGTGGGGATTCGTTAAACGTTTCTAATCTCAATGCAGGAGCGACGGTGGCGCAATATCAGAAATAGGTTTGTTAAAATAAGCGTACGCTCGATGCGCGTTCCGCGTTGCCAGGGATGAACTGGTGGGGGAATTTCCTGGCCGAATTGGTGGGGATAACTTGGGTGCTAGACTCTTCTGCCACTCTGGCTCGACTCGCTCTCGAACAAGGACGTTCACCACCACCGAGGATGGCCTTTGCGTTTGCGTTTGCGTAGTATCCGTCGTCCCTTCCTTTACATTTAAGCTACATATTTATCTTCTCGCGTCCTCCTGCCAATCGTGGTCTCTTTGTTCGACTCGAACGAAGTAGCTTCTTCCGATTCGACTACAGGAGGAACTTGGAGGATCTGCATTACCATGAGATTTACAAGTTTAGGAGATCGGCCGGTAATGTGCACGGTGTCTAAATGATATTTGAGTTAGGGTTTATTTATCGTCTGAAACTATCGGTACCCGTACGATGGAATTGACGGCAGAAGGTTCTCAGACAGCCTTGTCGCGATAAGAAGAGATACGTATCGCCAATGGTGGACTCGGAGATTTTACGAAATCGATAAATCTGTTTATCGGGACTGAGCAAATATCGGTGTCCCAAAAAAAAAGAAAAAATCTTTTACGTCGATTGCGCAGCACTACACCATACCCGCTCTAAACGTAGAACATCTCAAGGACGTAAGCGACGCGCTGTGACACGAACGCTGAAATTATGTCAGAGAAGCAACCGGGACATTATAAATTCACCTTGGCACATTGGTGCACGACCGATTGCGCATGGACTCTTGACAGTTTGGCGTTACTTTTCGGCCACGCGGGTTTCACTGGTCAAGGGTATTTACGCGTTCAAGAAATCAAGAAACGAACGGACCGGGGAACCAATTCCGGAGATAAAATGAACCGCCTCCGCCAAGCTTTCTTTGGACAAGGGTCCCGACCCACTCGGTCTCTATCGAATAGACCGAACAGACATTTTTGTTCTTCTCCCACAGTAGTTCGCCGCTAAACCGAAGAATCCCGTCAGGCTAGGAAAAAAGGCCGCTTCTCAAAGTTTTTCACGTTTTCATTCGGACAGAAGGACCGCTTCCTATTTTCTGCGGTGGGTTCGGTATACATCCTCCTCCCCCGATTACGATCTCCCACGATCGGAGCAAAAATTCCTCGTACGGACAATGGGCGTTTCTCGGTATCCCAAGAGGCCTCCCTCCTCCCTGCGCCTTTCCCACGTGTACAGACAAAATCCATAGCGACTGAAAGAGGATCGCACGAGGTAGCCTCCTCTCTCGTACAAGCTCACGAAAGAACCTCGATTTTACCACGGAGGGACAGCAGCGTAGAGTATACGATTGCGTAAAGTTTGTATGTGCACACGATAAATTCCGTGTTCAGTTACGAAACTGTGCTTTGTCAGAGGTACTGGCGACGCCGCGAACCGCTGACAATGGAGAATCTTCTGTGTGTCGTATCCACGTTGCACGTGCACGCTCTCTAGTCAAGGTGAGGGCGTAATTAAATTTTCATAACTGTCCGCTCGTTGCATAATCACGACGAACTAGATGGCACGACCTTATCGGCAATCCCGGCTGTCCAGAGACCAGTCTCGAGTCCCGTCGCGCTCCGTACCCTCCGCCAATGACGTACAGCCGAGCGACAGAGCCACCACGTGGCAACGTCGCGACGCTCTTATCTAAAGTCTGTCGACTGTCAGCTGTCATTTCCACTCACTACATTATGTGCACCACGCCTGGCGCGCGCGCTGGCTTAACGCGTCCACGCTACACCTGACCTACGAGTTCCTTCTCGCAGTCGCGTACGAAGCCCTCCTCCCTCCTACTTCTTCACCGCCTTCGCCTCCTTCTCGTCAATATATACAGCAAACTTCCGCGGCAGGGATCGCTATACCCAACAGGAGCTGCCTTCGAGCGTGACTCTCTTCCTTCTTGAATCTCCGACTCTGCTTTTCTTCCTTCGGTGCCGCATCGCGCCGACTACGTATATATATCTATACACCTCCATGATATTCTTCCTCCTTAAGTCTTTGTTCTTTCGTACCTTTTTTTTCTCGTTCAGCAACTATGTCTTTCAACGAGCAGCAATTCTTTTTTTTTTTCTTTTTTCTTTTCTTTCACATCCTTCGCCACCGCGATACTCCCAAGTAGACTCTCGTGCATCCGACATTCTTCATTTTTGTTCCTCGGCCGTTCTCGCTACTGGAACCAATGAGTGCACGCTGCGCAAGTACGTACAGTATACCCGCGTTCCTTCTATACTCGCGTCAGTACCTGCCAGGCACATAGTCTGTCAACGAAATACCGCGTCCGCGGCGCGTCACTCGCGGCGCTTGTATTTCTAAGAATTTATGTAACGGTCAAGGGGGTTAAGAGTTCTGAGAAAGTTTTCAGAGCGGTGATTGGCGCAGCTGTACGACGGCGGGTGGCTTCCGTGATTTCGTCATCCCGAACGATCAGCCCCCCTCCGTTGCCCCCTCTCTCCCATCCTCGCGAAAACAACAACTTTCTCCAAATCCCCGCGGTACTTGTCGCCCGCGTGTAACGAGAACGTAAGAGAGCGGAAAATGTGTAACGCCCGTAGGAAACTCCTGGAATCGGACTCGTCCGTACGATTTGGTTCGGCTGCGATGAAACTTTAGACATTCTGCGTTTTTATGAACTCGGGTGGATGGTATGGGGATTATTGCGTCATCGGTTCGGTACGGAAACGCGGATAAGATACTTTCGTGAGTTTTTAGATTAATTCGTTATAAAAGGTTCTCCCGGTAGGCACCAGTCACACGCGCGGACTACGGTATGTGCACTCTGCACTCAATAATACCCTTATGCCGCTTGATCAGCTCTTTTCTTTTTCTCCATGACGTCATTGTGTCTCTAGGAAAGTTTACGTATCGGATTCCGAACAATGACTCGTTCGATTCGATCTCCGCGCTCGGTAGCGAGAAGTCATTTTAGTTTCGTTGACGATTCCGCGGAGACACGTACTCACTCGTGTGCCGCGTTCCGTGGCCCCAGGCAATGTCGCAATTACCTGTCAATGTTACGATCTAAAAATAGAAGCGTGAAATTTTTGTTTACACGCACTCGCTCGAGTCGCCGCGTACACATATCGCGTTACGGCTTTACGTACATGTAGCGACGATATATTTGTCTTGTATAATTACATTGATACTCAATTGATAGAAAATGGAGCTTGCCGGAGCAATCGCTCGTCAATTCATGTTTTCAACGTGTACACCTTTCTCTCTGTGACGGTGTAAAATATCTCTTTTGCGTGAATTAGAATGTTTTTTTTTTTTTCGGGTACATCAATCGAGGCTCGTTGCGTAATTCCGTTGATCGCGAATCAACGGAGCCAATCAATACGAGTTTCCTGTCAACGAACTGTCAGCCGATGACGCGTCGTTGACAGGAGAGAAATATTTTTCTCGACGCCTTTCGTGTCCCCAGGATCGATAAGATCTTAAAGCTCGGCGCGCTTCTTCGGCGGATTCAATTGGTTCGGCCTTATGCACCGCGCGGACGCGTTGCCGCTTTTGCAACGTTGCGAATAATGAAAATGTTAGGACGGACACGCGTGGGTAGACGAATTTCACGTCGCATTACGCCGCGTCGAGGGACGCGTCGCGCGAGTGGCTCCCAGCAATCCACGCTCGGTCACGTCTCGGCGCTTGCTGCGTCTCCTCTCGGCTCTTCCAGCTCACTTGTGTCACTTGTGCGCCTATGCAGAACTATATGTGCAACCGTACGTAGAGGCGATACCCGAGCGTATGAACTGGACCTGCCGATTCGGCTTGTTAGAGACGCGCCAAAGTCCTAGAAGGATCCTGGATCCTGGAAAGACCCATCGGGTCTGGATCGCCTCCGAGATCTCTCGGCCGATTCATTGACTCGTCTCTTGGAATGGCGGCTATCGGCACTGGCGACGACCCCGAGATCCACTTTGCCGGGACGCGACGACATTTGTGTATATGTCGCGCGAAGGTCGCGCACGTCGTTATACCTTGAAAAGACTCGGACTTTGATGAATTTCCGTGCACGCATCAACGTGCATTCACGAAGCGTCTCCTTTATCTCTCTGTCTTCCTTTCTCGGCTGCTCCGTCCCGGAGTCTCGCTTCTCCCACTTTGGCATTTAGCGACGACGCTAATTTCTGCGTCCTCAATGCTACCGCAAAGACTGCTGCGTACGGACCAGACACGAGTGCGAATTCGCGACGAAGAGCAGAGCGACGTTGCGCGGCGCAATTGGCCCAGACTTTATTTGCACGATCGACAGATTCAAACTGGATCGTGTTGCTGTCGCGTGCGCGAGGCTTAACAAAAGTGTACACGGAAATGACAATTTGCGTATCTTGGCGCGGAGTTGAAAAGATAATGGAAAATTGGTATCCCTCTTCACAGTCGTATCCTTTGTTGTGCCTGCGCACGTACAGGACTCTTCTCTCTTCTACGTCACGCACCCAGGACCCTTCCCGAAGAGCGTGTCTACGTAATATCGGTAGGCCGTGATTTTCCTACCGGACTCCCGATCCTTATGTAATGACGATACCAGGCCGATTCGCTCGGTTGCACAAGCTGTTTGTTCTTCCAATTACATTTGCAAGGAACATCCAGTAGCCGCACTCGACTCTCCTGCGAGGAAGTGTCATTCGGTATCGGCCTCGTGAAAATCGTCATCTACCGGACGACAGCTCAACTAAATCTCTTTACTTTGTTCGATTTTCCCATATCCTCCTGACTACACCCACCTGTGCGTAATAGTGTCTTACCCGTGCTTATAAGATCCTTCCGTGATCCTTGGATATAATAAAATTCCCAGGATATTATACGACGCCTCGTCCTGTCCGCAAGGAGTCAACACTGTAGAATCCTGCGGTCGCGACCCTTCCAGAACTTTCGGCTTCTTTATACACGAGCAGATGTTATTTCCGCTCTTCGTACCGAAAGCCTCTCGTCCCGCCAACAAGCCACACGTGTTCAAGGGAATCCAGAAGGCTGGTCCTTCCCGCGAACGACCGGCGAGGAGATCAGCCCTCCAGGAGCAGCGCGTCCTTCGCCCCCCGATTCCCAATTGCCTCTTCCGTCCTTCCGTCCTTTCGTCCTTTCGTCCGCACCGAACGATCCCGTCCACGTTATCAGTCAAGTAGAGTCAAAAAGTGGAAAGATCGTTTCACGCGATATCCAGACCGCGCGTAAAGCGTTACGTCCGACACGTCGTCGTCCTACAGATCCTTCGGATAACGGCTAATTTTAGCGTCACCAGAGTCTCTCGACCGGTGTCGCCTTTTTACGACTGAAATAACACGCGGCTGGAAGGAACCGGCGTATTATCAAAATACGAGCCGAACGCGAAGGTGATGACATTTGCCGGCACTACAGACGTCCGCACTGCGCGTAGCCATGCATTTTCAAGCATTTAATACCAACGTCTACAGTATATATATATATATATATTTGGAGGATTCGTAGCAAAATCTACTCAACGGGAAGCCGATCGCGCTTAATGCACTTTTAACAGCGGCGAACCGGCGAGCGTATCGAGCACACCGGCAGGGAATAATTTCAATTTAAAACGCGACGCACTCGATAGCCATTGGTAGAATTTTCGCGAGGACGCGACATCTTTTGCACAATGCGCGAAGCCTACGGGACCAAGGAGACTCGGCACGTCCTTTCGTGCATTTGCCTCCCAGGCTCGTTACGCCAACACGCGGCGTATAGAAATTTATGGTTACCTCGGCTACCGATTATCCCGACCACTGCCGAGCTGAACTCTGATACGGGATCAAACCAATAACCAGTGATTTATTGACAAGTCGAGCGCGGAGGCCTCGACGATTTACAATAACCCCATTTGTGTCGCACACTACCCTTTTTACGCGTGTCTCCACGCGTTCGCTTGTACCGACATCATATATGTATACACGTACATATGGCGGTTATCTTTATGTCCAGCCTCGTATGCGCGCCCGCGCTCAACCTTCCGACTAATTCTAGAAAAATCGAATGCCTCCAAATGCCGCGAGGCTCTGCTTACGCTGCGACGGAATTTTTTCCGTCCCTGGCAAAACGCGATAAATAATCACTGACATTGTACGAGCATATATATATATATATATCGGTAACAGTGCGCACTCCGATTCGCATTGTTTAAACGTACTCGTATGCATCTTTGTTTCGATAGTTTTTTATCTCCTTTCGAGAAATCTTTTGTTTCACGCGACAATAATAATTATTTAATAGAACTCCGATCCCCGAGTCTCTGGTAAAAAGATTTAACGTCCCAACGGGCGTCCTAAATTTTCATAAATGTCTCGGAGTCATCCGTTCGCGAGCAATCAGGTGTCTCCGCGTCCGCCGATGTCTCGGAATCGAGTTCAGAGATCGGCGCGGCGACGAGGGGCCGAGGGGCCGAGGGGCCGAGGGGGGAATCGGTCTTTCTGTCTCCCAGTTGAGGACGCGACTGCGTTGCAACGGCCATGAGTCGATTTATCTCGTACAAGGATTTTTAGCTCGCGGTACAGTCACGTCAGTCTCTTCTCGTAGGCGCCGATACGTCTTTGTCCCATCATCGACAATAATTTACAAGCTCTCTCACGCTAAATGCAAGCTGGCAGCAGCGCCTTTGTTGTCTGCCGAGTGGGCCTCTGGTTGACGAAATATTGACATCCAAGAATAGAAGCCCATAGCGGGCTCGCTTGGTTAGGGGCTGCTGGGTAGAGGAGGAACCGGGCGGGCTGAGGGACGAGGCGTCGAGGGGGGAAGGTTCGAACCATCGAAGGGGACTGGTTGAAAAAAATATAGGGGGGAGGCGAGCATGGCAGGATGCGGAGACCAAGGGGAAAGTTGGAGGTTAGGTTACGTTAGCTAGTTGCATTGAGCATGAATTTAAAGGGGGGTTGGTGGACTCTCCCCGAGGATGACGTCAACTTCAGAATACTCGACGAGAGCTGTATCGTGATATTGAATTTACTCGAGAGGCTATTATTCGAAATAAGTTTTTGTTCATTACAACGTAATCGAATCGCCGGAGAAAAGGGACCGACGAAGGACGAGGAGAAACGACCTACGGGCTCTGCGCCTCTCTGTTTCTCTTCGCCTCGCTCCGTCGGTAACTGTCGTTTTCATTATTCGGCAGCGTCAAACAAAGAGCTCGCTTGGTCGCGGTGCCACCAGTATACTTTTTATTTACTTTGATTTCAACGATGGCATATAATATATTAATCCCTCGAGATACCTTACTTTGTATTCAGAGCTTCCTCTATGTGCCGCCAGGGTCACGTGAATCGTAGATTATTTAATCATTCGATACGTCACCTACTCCTTCTGCTGCTCCTCTGGAATTTAGTTACTGCACGATAAGTGTCCATTCGTCGTATAACCAGGGTAACATGAGCATCTGAAAACGTCGGACCGGAAGGTTCGATCGTGTCTACTGAAATTAAGCGATGCTCGGGCAGCAACGCTTGTGCACGCACTGTCCTTCCGTTCTTGGGGATACGGTAAACCGTTTCACGCTTTACCACGTTATACCGGTACGTGGCAACGTATTTTTTAACGCTTTATTTTATGCATAATATGAATTCAGTCTACGACTACGTATCCCAGTAGTACCAGGGGCGTAGAATGAAGTCGGAAAGGGTTGACTCCGCCAGGGCCTGCCGCTCCTCCAACAAAGCTCCCTCGCTCTTGTTCATCTCTTTCTCTCCCACCTCGGGGTAATGCGTAAGGATGCGCGAGCGTGTAACGTGCGTTCACGTGTGCGCACACAATACGTCAGCGTTGGTAGGAACGTTACGTGTACGCGTGTGCCAGTAGTGGTGCGGACTGCGATTCCATCCCATTCTGTCAGCGTGTTGGTAGCGCGCAGTAGGCATGTATTATATACACGGTGTGTGAATAGCGAGCACGTGCATTTCCCACAGAAAAGCAATGGGGGCTTCGGTGAGCGTGGCCAGCTGGGAATGAACGGTGGGTCGGGCGCGCGGGTACTGCCGGCGCTGCTACGGGACCGAGAGCATCGGCCGCGCCAGGGATGCACGATGGGACGTCGTCGCCTTTCGTACGAGCAGGGGATGACGAAGGCTATAACGATTGGCAGGAGGCTGTTCACTCGAGGGCTGCTGTCCGTCATTTTAGCGTGAACCCTGGTAACCCTCCTTGCGATAATCAGCATCTATCGCACGCGAAGACGCGACCACCTTTGGTAAGGTCCCTTTTCTCCCGGGGTGACTTTGTGTGGTATTCGTAGCGTTTCCGGGTCGACCTGAAAGTTTCGAAGAGATTATTTTTATGATTTTTTTTACTACTACCTTTCTTTGTTCCTACTTTTAGCTTTCGCGATAAACATCGACGACGCGCTTTTCGATCTGTTTCGAACCGAAACCGTTCGATCGTTTTAATAAAGCTCGACGTTCGCGGTATTCTCAAAATAGGGGTTAGCTATGGCGGCCCGTTTACCACTCTGCCGATCAGGCACGCCGATGGATACCGTGGGACGATGTTTTGCGTGAGGTATTTTTGACGAGAAAATGCGAGTATAAATATTGAGCTAGGAATACTCGATATTGGCTACTCCATCGTACTTCTGCACGTTTCTGTGCTTTTTTAAAATTCTATTATAGGCCGTGTAGAGATCTTGCTGAATAAAACTAGAATATCTCTGGTCACCGTGGTATTTGCGGCCTGCTCTTTTTTCTTTTTCTTTTTGTTTGCTCATTCCTTGCGTTTGCGTAGAGCAATGACAAACTCGGTATTTCGTGTCGCGATACTTTATATGTGCGTTGTCGGGTCAGTGTTTTGATTTCGAACGGCAAAAGCACGATACTACGTAGTCTGCCACGCCGTCACGTTACACTACCGTTATGCTATAGAGTGAAATAGAAAAGCGCAAAGACGCCTTTAAAATATTTCGCAGAATTAATAATATGACTCACGAGACTCAAGAATAATCTGAAGAGTCTTTCAACGTAGTCGTACGTTATATCTCGCTGCGTTTGCTATTTAAAGACAGTCGAGCCTGTGTTCCTCTACGTGTATCTAGCTAACCATATAAGACCGCTTTAAATGCCGTTCAAGCTGTTGCAAAACGGTTTTGGCAGTTCCCTGCGTATGCATACAAATAGAGTGTAGAAGCCCCTCACGCGTTCTCCTCAATTTATAACACTATAACGTTTTCTCTCCAATTGCTCATAGTGACATAATCGATTTCAATGGAGGACCGCCTCTTGGTTCATTGTCTATCCTGTTTCTCGCAAGCGTTATAAATAAATGCCAATGATAATTCTACGTACTCAGGCTTATCCAACGAGCCACCCACGATCGCCGATCTTAATGCTGCGCGACTCGAAAATTCTAATTCGGAATTATGCTAACGTGTTCTTAATGGTATTAAAATTCTATTCCCACCCGTGAACTTTCCTGTCCCACTGACAGATAAATAAAATTGATCTTGACGTTTTCGATTGCCGTCTAATCAGTGTCCCATTCGTGCTTTCAGGACCCCGTTGACCGTCACTGAATCTACGTTAGGGCTATCATCACCATCTTCTTCCACCTCGGTGTCAACAACATCATTAACAACGGCGGCCATCGGTGTGGGGGTGCAGCCCGTGTTATCATCAGGCTACCATAACACGGTGCCACCCCATAGTGGGGGTGGTGGTTCGACGCTTAGCGCCGCGGCGATGGTGGCAGCCGCCACTGCTACGGCCACCGCCACAGCCAGCGTGGTGGCCATGCAGGACCGCCAAGATATCCCCACGCAGTTCAATCAGGTATGGTCTTCCATTTTTTTATATATATCTAGAAAAAAAGATACATCGACTGTGGTTAGAGAATCGTTGGATATATGATTCTTCATTAAATTCATCTTTGAAGTCTTTAATAGAGCGTGACCGCGCTTCAAGATTCAGATGCATGACGGCTGTTTGGATACGGAGATCTTTTGGATATGAGTGGCGTGCTCAGAATAGTTTTGTATAACGATAGGGAATAAATAGCATGCCGAACTACGCAGAAATCCTAATCCCATTCGGCAGATCGTAGCGAAACGCGAAAGATACTCTTAGGAGACTAGGAAGAGTCAATGAGATTCTAGCTTAATTTTTTTCTTTCTTACAGATGCAAAGTCAACATGGAATACCCCATCAAGCATATAATACAGGGTATGCCCAAAGAGGACCAATGGCGGGAATGGGGCCAGTTGGGATGAGCAATTTTAATAGCATGGGCTCCATGGGCCCGATGCACTCTATGAATTCTATGAATTCGATGAACAGTATGAGCAGTATGAACTCTATGAATCCTATGACCATGGGAGGCATGAACGGTATGAATGGTATGAACGGAATGAATCCCATGAACGGTATGAGTAACATGGGCAACATGGTGGGAATGAACAACATGATGGGACCTAATAACATGCAGATGAATAAAATGAGCATTCAGGTAACTACTCGATCGTTATTTTTCTCTATATGTTCCTGATGAATATCAGATAAAAGATAAACGAATGACGGTTCTCTTTGTCCCTTTAGGCACAACCGCAGCAGGGTTATCCACGAAGATTAGCACCGTATCCTAATCCAGCAATGCATATGGCGCAGAAGAGGCAACAAGGTCCTTACGTCGGACCAAATCCTGCAACGATGCAGCCTGGGTTCAATAATATGCCGGCCAATCAATATCCCAACAACTATCCCGCTGCTAGACCAAACTTTCAGCCCCAGTATCAGCCGATACAGAGTATGAATCCAGCTGCAACTGGCTTTGGGCCCAACTCCATGATCCGTGGGACAAACATGAGGCAAACCACTCCGTCCTACAATGCACCGTCGCAAGCTAGCCAGTATTACAGTAGCAACGGCGTCCCCGTGAGCATGGGGCCAACCACCGTTGGAAACCAGTTTGTTGGTCACCAGCAGAATACGGGATATGGCGGCACGTCCTCGTACGCTGCCACCAGCCAATATCAGCAGGACGTCTCGACAATGAGGACGGCAGGAGCAGGAAACATGAGCTACCAGCATAGTCCTATTCCTGGTAACCCAACTCCTCCGTTGACTCCCGCCACTAGCATGCCTCCTTACATCAGTCCAAATCCGGACATCAAACCAAACTTCAATGAAATCAAATCGCCGGTCAACATTCAGAGTAAGTGCGCGCTTGTTCTTTAGGATACTCTTCAAGTACGAATTGGCTCAGTGCTCGACATTAACACCTGCTGCTCCTTCTTTCACTTGCAGAAGACGACGAGTTGAGATTAACATTCCCTGTGAGGGATGGCATTATTCTTCCACCTTTCCGTCTGGAGCACAATTTGGCTGTCAGCAATCATGTATTCCAACTGAAGTCCACGGTCCATCAGACGTTAATGTGGCGATCGGATCTGGAGCTCCAGCTAAAGTGTTTTCATCACGAGGACAGACAGATGAACACCAATTGGCCAGCGAGCGTCCAAGTATCCGTCAATGCGACGCCTCTCGTTATTGACCGAGGTGAAAATAAAACGTCCCATAAACCCCTTTATCTGAAGGACGTGTGTCAGCCAGGACGTAACACCATCCAGATCACAGTTGCGACGTGCTGTTGTGTAAGTATGAATATTCCAGAGTCAAAGCCTGTAATTAGGCTGATTCGGATCCCTTGTTTTCGAGGAATTATTTCAATTGGATCGTCCGTGGTATGAAGAATTCTAAAAAAAAAACAACGTTCCTTCTTACAGTCACATCTGTTCGTCCTTCAATTAGTCCACCGACCAAGCGTAAGGAGCGTGCTCCAAGGATTATTGCGTAAGAGGCTGCTCCCAGCAGAGCATTGTATAACTAAGATCAAACGAAACTTTAATAATACGATGTCTAATAACGGGATGCAGACGGAGAAAGACGTGGTGGAGCAAACAGCACTAAAGGTAAACATCAAAGGATTCAAGACTGTCTTTGCATAAACTAGCGTAGGGAACAAGCAATCATTATATTATATATTCCCTTAGGTATCTTTAAAATGTCCTATTACCTTCAAACGTATCACGCTGCCGGCACGAGGGCATGATTGCAAGCATATACAATGCTTCGACTTGGAATCGTATCTGCAGTTAAATTGTGAACGAGGCTCTTGGAGGTGTCCGGTATGCACGTAAGTAAAACAAGAAGTCAAAAGCTTTTAAGAGAAATTCACTCCCGAACTGTCCTAATCGTAAGTTACACTCGTCATCAGGAAACCTGCCCAATTGGAAGGCTTAGAAGTTGACCAGTACATGTGGGGCATCCTCAACACCACGCTGAACACGGCAGAAGTCGAAGAGGTGACGATAGACTCAGCGGCCAATTGGAAACCCGCTAAGAACCTGGCTGGCATCAAGTCCGAGGAAGAAAGCGACTGCAAGAGAATGACCAAGGCCATGTCACCTGGTAGCATGAACATGCCGACAATGAATAATTGGGATATGAACCAGGCGATGAGTCCATACATACCACCGGATATGAACAGCATCGTCAGTGGATCTATGATGAACAACACACCACCCGCTTACGGTAACAACAACATAAACCATCGAAATTCATCCGGAGGAACGTACGACATCAACTCCGGGACGAACACCAGCGGAAGTACCGACTACACCACCGGAGCTGGACCCTTGTCCCATCTGAACGATTCCGTGAACTCTCTGGACCCTCTGAATGCCATGGAGAAATCCTTGAACGATCAGGTACGTATTTTTCTATTCAATATGAGAACCTTCCTTTGCCGCTATAAATTCACGAGTCTGCTTTTATTATTTTAATGGAGAACCGCGCTTACAAAGGTGTTTAATTTCTTTATTCCAGATGCCGCATACACCTCACACGCCACACACGCCACACACGCCCCACACGCCGGGCGGAGGAAACAGCGGCCCACCTAGTGTACCTCCGGCTTCCCAGGAATCCACTGGCAACCATAACACCTCCGGCAATACGAGTACAAACATAAATAACGACACGGCGGACATACCTTCCGACTTGAATTTCGATCCAGCGGCCGTGATCGACGGGGAAGGCACGGGCCAGGAAGCATTGAACGTAAGTAGCCCGTGACAAAATATATTCCTTCGTCTTCTCTGCCCCTGGTTCAGCTCCAGCTCTGCCTTCCGTCCGCACTGGTCAAGTACGAGACGCTCCGACCCGCCAAAGGGAAGGCGAAGGCATCGTTCTTACACACGCGTTTTACATTACAGCTACTGCCGGACAATGTCGTGGATCCCATGGAATTACTCTCGTATTTAGATCCTCCCGATCTAAACACCCCACCAAGCAGCGGGGCAAGCAGCGGCAACCCATCATCGAGCGACGATATACTAGCGCTCTTCGAATAAAAGCCTGCGGCTAATTTACCTTGCAAAGGAATAATCAAATTACAGGCCCCCCCGAAGTTGGGGTCGAAGTGACCGCCGAGTCAGCGACTTACTGCAAAACGTTCCTAATGTAGCGACGTACGAGGATATTTGTAGTGAGAGGGATTCTAAAGGAAAATAATGATGGGGTCACTGTGGGTGCTCTCACCTAAACAATGGTACAAACAATCTTAGCTCTAATTGTAATATTCCTATTGATGAAGTTAGGGCATATTAGATATAGATTAATGACCTCTGTCGATAGCACACGGCACCATGTTCCGTTAGTGCTCGCCTGTAAAGACCCAATGCACCGACAATATTTGACCGTGCCGGATACGAACGCGAATGTCCTTTCGCGCCAAAGCTTTTTTTCATAACGTCTTGCGCATTCCCTGCGCGGTCTCGAATATTCCCTGTGCTGGGGTCTTTATTCGAAAAAAAGAAACGGTCTACTCGCATTCAAGGCTATGACGGACCTACATCACAAGAAACTACTACTGTACAGCATCTTTTTGTAAATAAGTTTCAATTATAATTAAATACGGTAAGATATTCATCTGTTGTAAACCACCTTGCTTATTGATGGATATAGCGCATATAGTGTTCCTTTCCTTTAGGAGATTAATTAGTGACACGTGGAGATGATTAATCTAGGGGCTATCGGGCTTCACACTGGACAAATAAGAAAGCAAGTGCGAGTAATGATGTATCTACCGAGTTTAGAGGTTTACGGCACTGGATTATTCGTTTATGCCCTGTATCATTTTATCGATTGATAATTAGCGCGACGCGTCACCGATGACAGCTATTAAAAAATAATGCAATTTTTTCTTTGAGGTAAAAAAGTTTCGAAAAAAAAAAAATGAAAAAAACAATGATTTTTTGTAATATCCTTTACTCTTCATTTTCCGTACACGGATCATCATAGATGCTTCTATCACTATATCTCGTACGTCAATCTATCAAAATTACAATGGTATACTATTTTATAATGGAACTGAAATTAATTGAACCAGTATTATTACTGTACGTTACGTTGACTTTGATGCGTCAGAAAACACAAAAATATCGCGTCACGACGTCTCGCTAACTTAAGACCTCTGGAGATACATCACCATTTACTTTGGCTAAATTGAGCTTATTTTTACATATGGACGATCGGAATGCCTGGATCCATTATTCTTCGGTGCATTCTTCAATTAGTATTATTCGCATTTTAATTATTACAAAAATTACTTAAGTCGGCGTCACGTTGCTCATTTGCGAACGCGGCCGTGACTAGTAACGCCCGTTGAACGATGTGACACGTTAGAAAGGCGATAAAAGAGTTTAACTTTATTTAAGTTGAATGCCTGCGATGACCTTTTGAGCAAACGCGAATAACATTCTATAAGGAAGAACATCCGTGTTTGCAGGAATGCAGTTATTCACTCTTCCGTGAATCTGGCTAGTCTCATTGTCGATCTTGGACGACACAATTGCACAGTCGCGGATCCATTGTTTCGAATCCTCCCGCCGCTGCCAACACGTGGCACCAGAACTTTTGGGCATTAGAAGATAACAACTTCACGGGGACAATAAGACGCTGCTTGTCCTGCATCTAAAAGATCAATCTAATTCCGTATGATCCTACTGGAACAACTGTAAATTAAAATGGACCTTCGTACGCGTTATTAGTTTCATAAATTGAGGCTTTAGACCATAAAAATTGAATATGAGCTAACGATTATTGAGTGTGCGGCCGCTCTTATTTAATTGAATACCAGCGACGTGGTTGCAAGGAACAATATTATTTCTATATGTGAAAATAGGCTCGGCATTGATAATTTCGCACAAACAATTCAGTGAGCTGATCTTTCGTTTGATTTAAACGAAATCAGATGTGCCTACCTAAATGAAAATAAAAAAAAAAAGAGGATACTGCCAGAGTGGCACCGCCCACGGCGACTCCCCCTTTCCTCCCCCCCTGCCCCCCCTGCTTGCATAGTAGTTATTACATTTATATCTTTTGTGATTAAAAGAGGAGATATACATAAAGTGATTCATGTAGATTATACAAATTTTATATAAAAATGTATTTATATTATAACGCGCTGTGCTAGCGCACGACGAAAAAAATTAGATGCGGTCAAGTTTCTATTCATACAATTAACTATAAACCATCATTGAAGTTAGATTTTAATATTACTTATATTAAGTGCGACTATTGTATATTATTTGTATATATGACAAATAGATTAATAATATAAGAAAAGTGGCAGATACTTATTGGCCAGTTATAACAGTAAAATGATTATCTTAATTATTTCTCAGAACCAAAACATACGTGGGGCGTATGAAGATACCTTATCCTAGAAAATAAAAAGTGTGTATATGATGACTAAAGGATCGTAACTGGTACACCAGAAGCGCTGTACTGTTAATTCTCTAATAGTACTATTAGCTACCTATTAAAGACCTAACTACCTAAAAAAAAAATAAAGTTTATTCAAATTATAAGCTTTACTTAGGATTGCCAGGAAGTAGCATTGCGCAACAGTGTTGCCAGTGTACATACATAGGCAATATCTACCTATACCTATACCTAATATTCTAAAGAGAACGTTACAAGGTCTTGGTTTATAAGATTCATTGAGCTTTATAGTTAACTGGAGAACGACACTCGGACATTGCTCAGTACAGAACAAAACGTTTCTGCAATTCGTGATAATTCAGTAAAATAGTCGCCCCATTTATTTTCCTATTCATTCGGTACCGTTTATACATGTGCATTGTCTTTTTTTGATTTGACCAAGTCTTAATGCGACAATTAATATATAAGTCAAATATAGAGACATATATTTTTCATGTAACATGGTCATTTTGACACACGATTTCCGTGCTGAAATATTGATTTTGTAATAAACAATGTCCTCGTTAACGAACGCATCGAAGCTGGTCGAAGCACAGTTATTTTCAATAATTCAGAACTACAATAGGAGTCACCTGGAGGAAGAAGCGTAATTTAGATAATTGTTGACGTACGTAATACAACTCAGAATTTTATTTATAAAGATAGGCACAACGTGCGTTATAGGAGGGGATCATTTTGAACGGAAGAGGAAGTACTTGGGATTAATTGAAATTTTCTTTAATTGTGGGATTGAAAATTACCAAAATGCTACCAAACTTCAGCTTACTTGCGATACTTCAGTGCCACTCCAGTTTTCTATAGATCTCTCTGACGTTAGAATTATATATCTATCTATCTATCGTTAGGTGGCCTATAATTTGATCTTATTATGCACCAAGGAACGTTTGACGATTCAAAACTGTAGAAATAATCGCATATGGTCCAAATGTCTGCGTTATGGAACGGAGGAGAGTAATGATCCTCGTGTATCTGAACCGTTACGGCTCCTCTGCCGAGATAATGTACGCATAACGCAACAATAATGTTATTGATTACGTTCACATGAAAAATTTTAATACACAAAGACCACTTTATAATATTTATGGCAGACACAACAATGTTTCCCGGTAACGATTAGAAACATTCAATAAAAAAAATCCTAAAACATTACGTGCTACTGTTTCAATCTACCTACAACATATTTTAGTTTTAAATTGTTCTGTTACCCGTTTACTCCATTTTTGTGGTACTGGAAAGACGCTTCAGGCCCAGGAAATTGTGAATTAAGGACTTTAAGATGTTCATTCTTTCTGACAGGATTTATTTCTCGAATTGTTTTATTCTCGAAACGTCTTTATCCATTTCTCTAGTCTTGAATTTTCCCACCTTACGGCCAACTTCAAGGTAGTCGTGAAATAATCTGAAGTTGGCTGACGTCTGTGTCGTGTTTCGGTCGTGTGTGTCATCAAAAGTACATAACATTCTTCATAAGGTAATAAATATTGTAAGAATGCATTTAGCTTTTTTTTTTATATATTTCTGTAACATATTTTAATTGTACGTTTGCAGTATTTTCCCAGCGTAAATTGTTTATGCGTTGTCCTATTATTTGGTATTTTCACATATTATCGACTAACTTGTAACGGCGTCCAGTGAGTTAAAAATTGAAGAAACAATAATACTTCAATCAGTAAACGTTTTTGATTGATGTATTTTAAATTATGCACTATAAAGGAATAATTTTATTAAAAATGAATTTCTACGTAAGGTACTAACATACCATGAGTATGAAATTGGTTATAGTCAATATTACGCATCGAGAATCAAAACGGATATCGTAAACGTCATGTGCAATTTGAAAAATATTATAGTTTAACGTTGTGTAGTCAAAGTATTGATTTGTGCTCAAGATAAAAAGGATTCTTAGTCATTTAGTGAAATTCGTACTTTTGTTTTTTCCTTGCAACAGTTATAATAGTTGCTCTAAAATGTGATGACTTATCTCTTTGTAATTTGAAACAACTCATCTGGCACTTGGGATACACACTCTTCATTTGGATGTGTTTTAAATCAGTGCCATATGTAGTTCCTTTTCTGGTCGAATGTTAATTTTAATATTGATATTTTTTGTTACGAGTTATATCCTTTGTATGCTACAGACTTTGGTATGATGGAGAAATTGAGAAGAGCCCTCAGTGGCAATGACCAATGCGATGAAGAGAGTGGTATTATAACACAGGTAACATTTCATTTTATATTATATAAACATACATATTAGTGCATATTATATTTTATATGCATTATGAAATTACATTTCTTTGCTCGTTATTATAAATGCTGGCAGTCGGATATTGACTTTGTGGTGAGTTACGATTCGGAGTATAAATTTACAGTTTATAAAATGCTCATATTATTTATTATACGAGAATTATTACAAAGAATAACTGATTTAATTTAATAATATATGCGTAGGTTATGGATTCGTCGACGCTCAGCTGGTCAACCAGGATAAAAGGCTTTGCAATTTGTTTTGTTATTGGAATCCTTCTTTCAATCTTGGGTTCATTTGCTTTATTCTTAAGACAAGGATTAAACGTCTTTGCTGTCTTTTACACATTAGGAAACATCATAGCACTAGCGAGGTAATATTTTAATTAGTATAAAGTGTTATTCTAGCATTTGATAAAAAAAAACCTTATCATTATGCTAATTAAACTAAGTATGTTACACACATAATTTAGATAGGAAAGATGGCGGACCAGATAAATACATTTCCTCATATGTCGTTTAATGATTTGCAGCACATGTTTCTTGATGGGACCAGTTAATCAAATAAAGAAAATGTTTGCTACAACAAGAGTAATTGCAACAATTCTTGTATTAGTCTTTATTGCACTGACCCTATTTAGCGCCATCAAGGTAAGAGTGACAAAACACATTCGTTACTATAATTTTTGTGAGGCAACAAATTATATACTTAAAATTTATTTTTTTTTAGCTGAAAAAGGCTGGGTTGGCTCTCTTGTTTATTATTTTTCAGTCATTAGCTATGACATGGTACTCTATCTCTTATATTCCCTATGCCCGAGATGCTGTTAAGAAAACTGTTCAAACTTGTGTCAAGTGAGAAGCATATTTAATCAAGGTCGGCATCTTTACAATTTCCCATAATGGTGATCGAAACTGCATTGAATCCTGGACAGTTAAGTCCTTCACGACGTATAGATCAAATTCAAAAAGTTCTTCAACGTATTATCTGTGTAAATCTTGGATAGACAAGATAATTTCTTTGTTATCGGCTTACAAAATTAAAATATCTTCAAGATCTAGTTTCACCCAAAAACTTGGTCTTGAATGAACGATCTAAGTACTGAATGAAGAATTCCAAAGTTCGATGCAAACTGTTTAGTTTGTTAACATTAGTATGACAGATATTTTTGTATGCAAATAGTAATGTCATTTTCTCTGAGAAATTATGTTAGTTATGATTCGCACATAAAACATGACCAATTCTCAACATATTATTTTTGCTGTACAAAGTATGTCACACAAATGTAAGCACAATTTCGTGTATTTTTTTTTTATTTCACGTGATATGCTTTACGTTGTAATTAGATGACATCATATAACGTTCAAGAAAGTGCCTTATGAACATTTGTAACTACTTTTTTTAATTCAATTAAGTTTTGGTAAATTTGATTGGCAAATATCTTTTGAAAAGTTGTAATATAGATCGTTTTGATTGGATTGATGTTTTTTATTAAGAGAAATCATTTTTTTTTGTAAGCAAGATACTTTTAGTTAAATCTGTTTGATGCATTTGTTAGAGAATTCAACGCGTTTTTACACATACTACTTCGACATAGGGGTGTTTTTTTCATTGTACATTGAGCGATGAATTGCTTATTATCGTATGTTGAAACATACACAATTTATACAGCTTTATACATAAGGTTTTTCTTATACGTATTGCAAATAACTTGTATAGTACTTATCCGTAAACAGTTTAAAATTGTGTTTAACCACCTGTAAAATCTAATATTAACGTGAACCTGTTTGTTATACAACATTTAATATATTTATAACGACGATAAATAAAATAGTTGACAAAATTTCAGTGTGCAACACAGTTCTTCTAATTCTCTTCCCATGTACCAATAAGTATATATAATTAGTCCTTATGGTGCAGAGTAAGATTTGCTAAAGTAATAATATTTTGAGCTTGTTTTAAAGTTGGCATGTCAATCATTTGATTCTCAAAAACAAATGCACCCTGAAAATTCATAGTAGTGTAATTCCAACAAGTGATACAAGCATAATTTATTTAGGAGCTACAAACCTTGCCTAATTTTTGGTGAGCATCGAAAGCATCAATTAGTTTGCTAGCCCAATCAATTTTTTTCTTTGTAGGACTATATGTTTTGTTTACGATGCTCACCTGAGACGGATGTATAATTTGGCGCCCAGTAAAGCCCCAGGAAGCACCTTGTTCAGATGTTATTTGCAAACCTTCTAAATCTGTTGGAATAACACATTTAAAGTATATATTGAACATTCTGTTAAAATTTAATGAAGAAGATACCTTGAAAATCTATATGAACCATGTCAATAGCTTGTAATCCAAATGCTTTTGCAACCATTACTAATCTTTGTCTAGCATATAATATTTCTGAACAATCTTTTGTTCTTGTTGCACCTATAAAAGTTTTAATTGTCGCTACTTATTCTATTATTTACGAGTAAGTATAAATTAGTACTCAATTCAATTAACTGCTAACCAATATTAGCAACATAATCATCGCTGCCAACTACGAGGGCAGCTAATTTAATATGAGTATTCGTCTGAGCATCAATAGTAGCTTGAACAATACTTGGTAAATTCATCATACTGATTGCTGTCTCGCTAAATACTATTAAATTTATGGTATTATCATCATGGAGTAATTTCTTGACAGTATCTGAAAACTTAGAAACATTATGTTACTCCTTACATATAATAGTGATAGAATATCAACTGGTATTTCTAAAATGAGAAAATAGTACCCAAATTATTTCCTCAACGGTATCTAGTTTTGGTAATAGTATACAAGGTGGTTGATTTTTTCCACCTAGAATAACTTTTAAGTCTTCGTCGCAGAGTCCTGAGCTTACTGAATTTACTCGTACACCCCATTCAGGACGAGATTTAGGAAATTCTTCTAAATCTAGCAGCTCTCGTATTTTTTGTCTTGCACTTCCCTGACAAGACATAAATTTTTTATTATCTACTACACCATGCTGGCACATTCTATACCTTTTGATTAATAGCAACTCCATCCTCACAATCCAATGCAATTAAATCAGCATCAAGGGAACGAGCCTTTTGTATTTTACGTTCATCGCAACCAGGAACATATAGCAACGTTCTACGAGGAATGAAGGACTAAAAACATTTTAAGAAACTGCAAAAATCATATATTCAAATTTTAGCCGCACATATTTATTTTTTTCCTACCATCTGCCTCGTATTTTTGGGGGCAGTTCTGCATCTACACATAATGCGAGAAGTAGTTGCCAAAAACATATTTATCATTGCCTACAAGCACGATAAGATTTCTATCTAAAGAATACAAATATTGAACAATCTACTAGTCTGTCATAACCACAGTCATAATACAGCATAACAAAGATCTTTGCTTCTTTTCCTAATGGCTGTCTTCCTCTAATGAGATGTGCCAATCCGTAACAGAGATGAGTAGAGAGCGTAGAGAGATTGCCAATAAGCCGATTTTCATCAGAGATCGATACCGAGATGCTCAACGCTATGCTACAGCCCCTACAGCCCCTACAGCCCTACAGGCGCTACAGGCCAAGTAAGTACATGGTGGAAGACATCGATATAGAGAATAGACTGTGCATTCCCTGTGTCAGTAATGGACCTTCCTTCCTTTCCTTATGGCTGACTCCTCAAATGAGGAAATGTGCCAGTATGTTAGTAATGGAGGAAATATGTCCGTATTGCGTGAGGAAGATGGAGCGGGGTTGTATTATCTTACTGTGTACGTATGCTTGCCCAATCAAAAATGTGAAATTGAAAAAGGTGTCGCGCCAACACCAGAATAAAAGTGAAGCCATGAAAATCGGCCTATGGGCAATCTTCCTACTGGTATCTGATTCAACTTATGTCGTCCTTTGTGGACACGAGTCTTACTATTCGCTGGCTCGAACAGAATATTTGGGAAACAACCAATAATATCGTTTGGCGTCGACATAAGTACGTAATTGAAAACCACTGAATATCTCCTAAACTAGCCGGTAAAAAGAATTATCTTTGGGCAAATTGGCGCAGGACACTGATTTCTTTTGATTGCGCATAAAAAAGTGCAGAGCCTGATTCTATCGTACCAAGTACATTAATTAGACGGTAAAGAAATTTCGGTTTGAGCCAGCAGACGCAACTGGATTTAGCTTCTTCGATTAGGCATCATGAAACGTAGGGTCAACTTTTTAGCATGATTCTACCATGCTGCTTTAGAGTATGCATAATTATATCATGCAAATTTTAAAAAACTCCATACGTCAGTGCTAGAACACATGTTCCATAATGGCAACGCAGCCATTGGGTTTTTTAAAATGAGACATACTTAAACCGAAGATATTCAAAATCAGAAAACGTTAGAAACATAAGTACCAATGGCGTTGGACACGACCTTACAGAACCAATGAAGGCACGGTGCAATACTTTGCATTAGGGGAGCTTAAATTCTTATTGGTTGTCAGGGGTTCAATTTTTATTCTTGATCAACAGGTCTGAAAATAGGGAGAATCTGTTGCCAGCCATTGCATACTTGTCGCGCGGGCCGCGGTACATCGCTTGTTGGAATCTGATTTTATAAGCAATTCATAATCCTCACGTAAGTATTTTGAAGAGACATTTGTAGGAGAGATTACTTTTATGCTATAAATGTATACGAATGCGTGTAGATATTAAATTGTAATGTTTTATTGTGACTTGGAAACAACTACAAAAGAATTGAGATACTGTTGTGCAGGACCACGAGTTTATGAATACAAAGCATTCGGAAATTTTGATATCTGTGGCTTTAAAGAGAATTTCGTTTTTGTGCTTATTGTTTTTGGATGACTTAAAAAACCAAAAAGTTGCTTAAATAAAGGAACAGTTGGATGGTAGATTTTAAGTAATGTTTCTTAAACAAAGAGTGGCACTTACAAAAAAACAGTGTTATACTGTTCTTGGCGAATGTCACGAGATTGGATCAAAAGACTGCCGATAATATTCAGCTGTTTATTGTGTCTCGTTGTTTCTTGAAAAATAATTATTTGATAACCTTTGTTATTGATCGGTGTAGGTTCTAAGTACAGGTAACTGTTGTGTAATTGAATAATTTGTTTTCAGTCAGAATGCCAGCACCAGAAGCTGTTCACCACAGCCGCATTTCCAAATTCAAATTCCATGGAAAGCACGAAGTAAATATTTTGAGTATCGATCTGTATATTACGATCCTTATCACTATAATTAATATGTTCAGGATGCTCGACGAAGAAGAACCGAGGTGTCTGTGGAACTGCGTAAAGCTAAAAAAGATGACCAATTGCTTAAACGTCGTAATCTTAATATACACGAGGAAGTAGTTAGTCCCCCTGGGGATAGCAGATCAAAATCATCAGTATCTATGACCATCGATGAGATTATTTCTGGGATGAATTCAACCGTCGAGCCTATTCAGCTGCAGGCTACACAAGCTTGTAGAAAGATGCTCAGCCAGGAAAAAAATCCACCAATAGACAATATGATTCAACAAGGCATAGTGCCTCGCTGTATTGAATTTTTAAGCTATCATCACAAGTACAAATTTATTCTTTTAAATCAAATGTTATTACAGAATTTTTAAACATTACCTAATATCTGCTGTTTTACAGTGCGGCACTTCAATTCGAAGCTGCTTGGGCTTTAACCAACGTAGCTTCCGGTACATCAGAGCAGACCAACGTAGTCGTGAAGCATGGTGCTGTTCCCAAACTAGTAGCTTTACTAAAGTCATCATCCTCTAACGTGGCTGAACAGGCAGTATGGGCTTTGGGTAATATCGCAGGTGATGGACCAGGACCACGAGATTTGGTTCTCGGCCACGATGCAATGCCTCTTCTCTTAGAATTGATCAAGCCGGACACATCGGTAGGATATAGTTTAACGCGCTTTCATTTTACTTCAATTGATCGTCGGTTTAGCATTGACATGGTTCTCTGACATTTAGGTAACATTCGCTCGCAACATTGTATGGACCTTATCGAATCTGTGCCGCAATAAAAATCCTCCGCCGCCATTTGAAAGTGTCAAGGCTGCTCTACCAGTATTGAATCGTCTACTGAATAATACAGACACCGACATTCTCGGTAATATTTATTGTTCTCTTTTTTTGCCAGGGGAAAAAAAAACCCACGAAGTATCTGGAACAGCAATCGCAATGAACTTATTTTCTGCTACAGCTGACGCATGTTGGGCTTTGTCGTATCTGACGGATGGTTCCAATGATAAAATCCAAGCAGTCGTTGAATCTGGCGTTGTCCCCAAGCTGGCGGAATTACTGACTCACAATGAAGTCACAGTCTTGACACCGGCGTTACGAGCTGTTGGAAACATCGTCACAGGAGATGACGTGCAAACGGATGCAATAATTACCGCAGGAGGATTGCAGCACCTGGGCAGATTGTTGCAACACAAGAAACTTAATATAGTAAAGGAAGCTGCATGGACCATCAGTAACGTCACAGCCGGCAACGCCGAACAAATCCAGCATGTTATCAATGCAGGATTATTGCCACCTTTGATCCAAGTTCTCCAAGCCGTGGGTATCTTGCAATAATATTTCAATTCGCGTCTTGTCAAGGATTTAAACGAGACCTTAATTTTCAGGGAGACTTCAAATCTCAGAAGGAAGCAGCCTGGGCAATAACCAACTTAACATCCGGTGGATCCGTTCACCAACTTGCCCAACTGGTCCAACTAGGCGTCTTGACTCCCTTCTGCAATTTATTAGAAGCGAAGGATTGGAAAATTGTTATCGTCGTGCTGGATGGCATCACCAATATCCTGACTGCTGCAGAAAAGATGGGAGAGATCGAAAGAGTCGCCATAATGGTCGAGGAAGTCGGTGGACTGGATAAGTTAGAAAATTTGCAGCAGCACGAAAACGAACAGGTTTATCAAAAGGCTATGGCGATGATCGACACTTTCTTCTCGGACGGCGTAAGTACCACAGCTTGACTGATAATTCAGGAAAAATATCGATTAATTTTTAAATGTAAACTATTATCTTCGACTATAGGACGCCGAAGATAATAACGTTGCTGCCACGGTAACAGAGGAGGGCCAGTTGAACTTTCAACCAGCCGAAGCCGCTCCTCAGGGTGGCTTTCAATTTTAGAAGATTCATCACTCGACCGCTTGAAATCCTCTCCCAACTTACAGGGTGCACTTTTCATTTGTATATAATCAATCGCCACGTCGTGTAAGGCTAATGATAAACGTGAAAAATTCAAGGCTTCAAAGGTTATTTTATCGTTCGATGTTTTCAAGCCGAAGTATTGTTTTTTTCTCTCATCAGTGGTATTCGTAATCGAAAAAAAAAAAAAAACATTTTTAGCGTAGACTAAATTATCGTCTATTCGTGTATTTCGAAATTGTTCCTTTTCGTTTTGTTTCCTATCGTGCAGTGCAGTATAAGAATAACGGAAATAATATCCGCGGACTGTAGCAATTTTTTTGCAGTGCATCATGCATATTACTCGATTCTATTAGTTTATTAAAAAAAAAGGTATTTCGCTTTTATTTTACACAGGCGACCCTCGTTAGCCCTTAAGTTTTCTAATAATAAATTTTTCATATAAAATAGCACGTCTACTTATTACGCTAGACCTAATTAAAACGTGGTAAGTAAAAATGACACGGCTTGTATTCCTAAATATCAAATGTTTAATAAATATCGGTACATGGATGACAATATACAAAGATTATTTTTTTTTGGACGTTAAAATAACTAGCGCACTCGTACAGTCGAGAAGAATCATGAAGAACGAAGCATAATCGATCCGATATCGCGAATATATCTTACTAAGTATACTTGCTGTAATTCGCATCTAAGAAGTAATAAAATAACAAGTATATTCATATGCGTAATCTAATATTCATTGGCACTATTATGACTTAATGGGGTTGCTGTGTCGTTGTTAAATAATACGATGAATCTCGTGACGCTAATAATAATTACGTATAATTTACCTAAAATCTCAATTTTTTCTTTTAATTCGCTATCACTGAGGTACTTGAATCACGAGATTGCGTCTGAGATAACATTAACGACACGTTACAGAGCTATCGAATGATCGCAGAATACGCATAGTGTTTCAATAAACGGATCAACGTGCAATTTTGTTGAGCGACTGATTTTCTCGTGATCCCCGGAATATAATAATCCTAACAAAATACATTTAAATGTTACGAGTCGTTAAAATTATAATAATGAACGATTGTACTTTGGATATTTATCTGAGCTTTCCTAGCAGCAAAAAGAATACGGCTTTTAAATAACAGGTAGAAATTTTAAATCGAGCAATCTCCTTTTTAAATTTTTATAAAACTATAAAAATACTCAGTTTTATACTGAAAAATACTAAACGAGTAAAATACGATCTTAAGTCGCGCTCAACCGATCGTCCTGAACTGATCAGCTTCCCTGATTAAAGTCTACGTCTATTTTTGCTCAGATAAAAGTGCTATAAAACTAAAGACGAGGATTACTGTAAGGCAAATGGATACTAATGTGTAAGTATCACGAATAACATTTGATAATGTTCTAAAGACAGTTTCAACCTGAGAATCATTCGTGAATTGCTCAGAGTCATGAAAATGCATTGGCTATTAAGAACAGTCAATTGGTTCCGAATAACTTCTTAAGGTTATATGTGTTTATGCGTTATCTGTGATAACATGCGACATTAATTATTCGATCCTTAAGCTCCATCAGATCATACATTGATTAAGGCTGCGGTTCAGTTAAATCTGTATGTCTGCACGTACATGGAACGATGACGTTACAAGTGAGAAAACGTCTACAACCACTTTTTTCTAATGTATTCAACTAATTTGATAGATTATTGGTTCAGTCGAATCCCTTGCACGACAAGAAAGCCGGATAATCTGGGTTCAAAGTTCACGAAAATCTCACTAAGAATGTCGAACCGATCTGTCAAATCCTTATGGCGGCCGTCATAACGCCTGCTTCATTTTCGTAGATTATTCTTTGAATTATAATAAATGGTACCTACAGTTGAAGAAACGCCTTCCGTGCCGTATAAGGAGGCCAGCAGAACCCAATAGTTGGATGAACTAATAAAAAGATAAACAGTTGTAAATTTTCTTTCGATTCTAGCGTCACCGCTCCTCGAAAATGCCGACACCTGGACAGCTGAACAGATGTCTTACTGTAGCATGTAAACGAATCTGACAACGAAGCATATTAATATTTCGTTACTAAAGCGTAAGTTAAACGACAGCCTATTTCTACGTCCTATTTACGACCATTCAACGAAGATCGAGCTTCACGTCGCTTTTACGATGGTACGTATGCTGCTTCGTGGAGTATGTCATTCGGGAAGCTACGTGTAGTGTATTTATACCTGATATCGTGCTTGTAAATTTATTTTCATTGTTCATCTTTGACGCTCGCGACTACCGACCTAGAATGAAGTCGCTCTGATCGTTCACCAGAAAATGATAAACGAATGCTGCCTTCTTTCTGTCGAAAGTCGCCTGAATCGATCGACTTCTGTATTGACGATCGTCACGGCTTCTGGGAGGATCTCTTAAAAAGATTGAACCGAACAAGGTTGCTGGAAAGAAATGAGAAAGGCATTGTTTTTCAAAAGTGCTGCGGCCAACAGTACAGTAGATGAGTAATAAAAGAAATTTCGTAACATTACCAAGTGTTTTAGCGTCCAAACCATTTTCTTCCGTGTGATTGAGTAACTCTTGCAGAAATGAGCAAATGTAAAGGAATACGGTTCTCCGTATTTCAGGTAGCTGCATTACAATCTATTGAGACAAGTAATGAAGTAATTTTGTATTGTTGGTTCTGCAAGAAAACTTTTTGTTTACGTACTTGTTTACACTGCAAGTAATTTGTGGCTGCAGATAAACACACGTTATGGAGATTGTATGGGACTAAGGGCTCCGCTGTTGATTCTAATAATAGCAACAGTGCTTCTGCTACAGAATGTACACCTCCAGCTGAGATCATTGTTAAGTAAAATATAGAAAAGTTAAGATTCAGCTAATTTTACTATTCACGAGGTAAGGCAAAAGGATACGCATTGGATCTTGACTGCCAATATCTAACCAATCTCTGATTGCTATAATTTCGCTATGAAGTCCTGGAGTTTGAAATAGTCCAGCTGTCTTAATCCCATGACGATATAGTCTGTCGACTAGTTGCCAGACTTCCTTTGGAACTGGATAAGGTTCTGGCGTTGGATTTTTATTGTTTTCCTAGTAAGATACTTTGTTATCACATGTGCAACTCTTATTTTAATATACACAAGGTTTCACTTACTAGTTCCATCACTCTGCCAGCAGGAATTTCTCTGATGGGTACTCGAATGTGGACCAACGCCTCCATCGAAGAACCAAAGCAACTACGCTCGTAAGCGCTTGCTAAAATTTTTGAATTATATCACAGTGAGAAACATGAAATACTTTAATAAATGTTATTAGCACATCAAACGCACCCAGGACGGTGATAAATATATCTTTGCCACCTTCAAGATGTAAGACTAGAATATCGTACAGTTTGTCTTCCCCAGAGTTTTGCTTGCACGCAGACTTCTTGTCCACAAAAATTTCAAGCTGAATGTCACACTTCTCACCCGGCTTTATAAAACCCATATAAGGTTCAATGTGTAACCATTCCTTACAGTAGCTAGTGTCGTCCAGCTTTTTTATAAATTCAAACTGAACAGGCACCTAAGGAAAACGGATAATAAATGCTTTCTTAGGATATATTTTAATTTGTGCTTCTCGCCTGCTACCAATCAAGAAGATCTAACTAACCTGACCAGTATTGGCAATAATAAGTTCCTTAGTGCTAGGCTCCATGAAGTGTATTGTGTCAAATATAACTTCGGTCGTGTCCACCATAACTTGGGGCAAAAACTCGTTCTCTAACTTATCAAGTTTTTTCATTACTTCTTCATGTATCTTACGGTACTTGACTATGTCGATTACTCTAATCTAGAACGAAAAACACTTTAAATAGTGTATCACGACTGTCAGATAAAAAGTCTACCTTGTTTCAAATCGATTAGCTCACCTGCGAATCGAAAATTGCACTGACGGGCTTATGATCGGATATTTTTAATTCAGGATGACTTCTGTAGTCGATTGGTAAAATAGCTTCACCCTTCCATAATACTCTGTCACACCAAGCTGGTGCTCTACCCTTCTCGCTATAGCATGGAACACAATAAATTACTGAAAGTTCATCAGATCCATTGCTTAAAATTTTTCAACTGTCCCTTCAATCTATTACGAACCTTGAGTCCCAATTATCAGTACCCGGGTCATATTTATATGTAGGTTTAAACTTGATTTCAGCTTCCTGAAAACCCTGAAAAACTTTACCAAGACGTCTCTGCTGCACCAGCTGATCCAGTGCTATCACAGGCCCATAGTTTTCATTCATAATATGATGTTTTGCCACGCTACTTTCCATTTCCGTTATTCGATAATTCAGATCACCCAGCCAATAAATTTGACTAAGAAAATAGTTAATAATTATAGAAGCTTAATGTAATAATGACTCTAAAAAATTCTCTGTACACGAGAATCACGATTACTTACTCATGATCCTTGAAACCTTTAGGCGGCACGTAACTAGAGAACGAAAGCCTGGCACAAATGTCAGCATAATCCTGATTTCGTCTTTCATATTCTTCGCAGTGAGCAGCCAAATGCGCATTTACGAAACAGACTGATGTATTATGAATGGAGCAGCTCACGGCAACACCGCCTTTATTACCCTATTTAGTGAATACGTACATCAATGAAAATAGTTCAAGAATATAGAGGATATACGGAATCAATAGGAAAAACAAGCTTTAGGAATTGTTAAATGTTATACCATTTTGCCCATTATTCCAGTTCCCACAGTATGCACCGACACTGCCTTTATAAAGGGCCTGTGCACCTCTTGTGCAAAAATGATTAACATCATTCCTACGAGTCTCACGATGGCAACCTGATAATACGTGGCCTTTGGATGAAGAAACTTCGTCACCACTTGTCTGGAAAGAAGAAGAATGAATATTGCGATTAACAGACTGTTTAAAAAGTACTGACACGAGATACATAAGTTTCTCTTACCGCCATTCTTCTTCTCGTAGCGTGTCATTGAATAGGAATGCTTCTTTACTCAAATCTAACTCTTGAAAACCAATGGCGTATAGATCTGGTGGGATTTGATCACTGCTTAACCATTGCTCTAACGTTATACCATTTGGCGGTTGTCCATTAACATTCCAGGTACCAATAAACATTCTACAAGAAGGTAATAGATAGAAAACCATTTTTCGATTTTACATATTCTCATTCTCTAATTGAAAGCATACCTGAATACTTCAGTATATGTATAATCTTCTTCTTTACATGCCATTTGATATCGGACCACCGATTCTCTAGCAGCAACGGGTGTCTTACCCGTTGCTATATTTCGTCGAGGTACAACCAAATCCGGACTTTCCAGTTCCACCAACTATTTAATAATAAATGTTTATTATAATATAATTACAAGATAACAAGTAATCCAGAGATCACCGTTATATCTCCGTCAGCTATTCAAAGAGAAAAATACCTTTGATAGAGATATAGCGATTCCATGAGATTTTTATTATAAAAAACACAACGCTGCAGGATCTTTTTCTTAACTAGCTATATGTGACGTCTTTACACTCTACGTGTAAAATAAGAAGGAAACGTATTTCAGGATCAATTATTTCTTAAGAAAGCGAGGGGATGTGTACCTGCTGGAAAATCTTATCTCTCACAGTAGAATAAAAAAATGGCATAATATCAATGGTAATTCAGCCAGAAATGTTAATCCCAGTGTGAATACTATGTCATAAAAATCTTACTCACATGGTGTGCTTTATGTAGTAGTTTTAGCATTTTTATTCTTTCCATGATGTTAATCGGAATTAATTAATAAGGTAGACGATATCAGTTATATTTCTCTAGACGCAGTAACGCATGCATGTAATAAACAACTGACTGATCCAAGAGGGTATTCGGTAAATATGTTTGGTAAACAGTATGTGATAATAGAAAACTCAAACAAAGTTCATGAAACCATAACTAGTTCTAAGCAATGAACGTTACATCACATCTGTTAGTTCAAATTTCTTTCAGTATCAGAAGATGGTCAAACGAGAAACATCACAGTTTATCAAAGAGCTCGATTATTACTAAACATCTAATATTCATTTTATGCCGATCAAAATTCTCAATATGACTTACTGGATCTGCGGCATCTTGAATATCGTCTGTTGCGCTATCCAAATTTCTTGTGCTGCCAGTTAGTTTTTGAATCCATAAGTACTCAGTGGGTGGACTCTTGTTTTTCTGAAAGACTTAAAGTTTATTTTTTTTATTGCAGTGAATTCGATTATCGTTAAACTTGCAAATGAAGGTTCTGGATGGATAATCACCTTCAATAGCTCGAAAAATTTCAGACACCAACGAACTTGTAGTTACTCCAGGCCTCATTTCAAATACTAATCTTAGCTTTCTGGATGACACGTTCAGATAAACGTCTAAACTATCTTGCTGTTTTCCATCTGTGTCTTTAATCAAGAGGTGTTACATTTGTGACGTTGAAACGATATACTAAGATATTTACCTAGATCACACTTGAAATCATGGTCTATGGGAAGTACTCTTTCAATTGTAAGATCACTAAATACTTGTGGAGGTGTTCTGGACGTAAGTAATATGACCAAGGCATGAGTCGAACCTTTATTGACTAGAGCAAGAAGTCTTGCTGCCCTCATACACCCTTGCATCAATGATGCTTCGATTGCCTTGATGTTCGTTAAGGTATTTATATCAATAGAATTCTTCGTGCATTCATTTATTATAATATTATAATACTGATATATACTGAAAATTATGTAATGTAAAGGATACAATTACTACTGTTTCACCAGCAGTGAATTTAGATTGAATAATTGCCAGTTGCTCGGGTGACGACATGTTTGTTTACCTGCAAGATGTGAATTATTGATGTTTTTAACATTTAAGGTATTTTTTGTAAATTAATTGCTAATACTAATTAAAGCAGCCTCCCAGCCAAACAATAAAAAATCTTAAAATTCATTCAACTATAAATTATTTGATAAAGTATATTTAGTTAATATTGTGACTATAACATGTTAAAAGTTTTAGGAATCGACAAATGATACAATGCATTAAAAGAATAATATTAAAAAAACAATATTACTTATATGAATATCTCATAGCGACGTTATATAAATCTCCAATGACAGAAAGTCAATAATCATGTTAATTTGTGTCCACAGTCGGAAGATACTTTACACAATAGCGAGAAAAGGCAGAAAGATTTTAAAAAACATTAAACACTTGCCAATAATAAAAACAACTAACAGCGAACACCTAATTCAATTATATAAACGTGTGTAGATAGAAAATGCGTAACCTATAACAGTTAAGCTCACTTTTCCTCGAGCCAGTGAAGTGTCAGTCTACTCCAGAAAAAGTACAAGCAAAGTGAACCGCAAGGTTTCTTCGAACGATGATGCGAATATATTCTTAAAAATTGTGATTTTATTATTTGTCCTAACCAATATAAATTACATGATTGACAGATACTCCCCAACCGTCACAACACTAGCATTAAACATGAGGAACGCACGGAATGCGGACTGAGCATACGTCATTAGCGAAAGTTCCTTGTTCCATAATTTCAATATTACCCATCAAAGTTGACAAAATAACATCAAACTGAAATCCAATGTTTAAAATCATCGATATGGAAACGTTTCCAAATTACCAGCAGCACTCAATTGCATGGAGAAAAACATGGACACGTTGAATTTGTAACACTGGCAGCAAATCACGGCATGTATCCATAGAACGATCTGGTGTTCAAACCGAAAGTAACGTATCGATAATACAGCTACATCTGTAATTTGCACGCTTGACTGAATAAATAAAAATTACAATCTCTATATACAATTTCATCTTTTAACCGAGTTTACGATTACCAATAGCGCTTTGTCGATGACAATTATTATATTCAGTTAGTGGAAAATCATTGGGAATCCAATGATCGCCCACGGCAAAGCGCCATCGCTAATGGTAAAGGATTGGTTTACTTTATCCATTTCCTTATGGTTTGTGTTTTCTATACTTATTAAATTACTCAAATGATTATTAAAAATGGCACGTTATATGCTGAGCTCTTTAATGTTCTTCCCCGTTGTACTTTCGAGTCAAGGAAGGGGAATAACCGGAAGGAGAAATTCATGTCTTTAACCCCAGAACGGTGAGGCGAACTGTTTATAAAGTAGCTGCCGTCGCCGGTGACGACATCTTACCGTTTCCGCATTAATAATTAGTCATCCAACGCATCCTCACCTTTCTATAGTATATTTCCGTATCAGATCTGACGCTTAGATAAATCTTATATTGAAAGTCTCTCTGCATACGACTACAGATACAAGCATCGCGGGGACTTTTCAATTCCAACGAGGGATTCCCAGAAATTAAGAGATCCTGTTTTAATACAACGCCACTCGAGCACGAGCATGAAGAATGAGCAGAACGATATAAAGTTAGCTAAGGAGAACGAGTCTCTTTGATTGGTAGATTCAAAATTATTATCAACGCTAGTTACGCTTTTGCCGTTTATCAAAATCCGTTAATCAAGAGGCGTTAATCTACGCTGTTGATTATATGGTCCTCCTACTTCTGAAAAATTTTATATAACCGATCATAAGGATCATTTATAACGATAACTAACACCTTGATATTCTCAGACTTAGCCGTTGAACGGCCTTAGCCGTTGTCATTACGATTGATTAAACAGAGATATTTTTGATAATAACGGACCTATATATACATCAACGATATCCAACATCAGCGAATCGTTACTCGCATGCTGCATCAGGACAACTTTCTCGCGACAGACTACGGCGTCTTTGGTTAATTTGGTGTCTGCTGTATTTGTTATCCGTTTAAACTCCTGGAAAGATCCAACTGCAAAAACAGCGAGGGAGGAACAGTAAGAACAAACGAAACGTTATTATACTCTGTGACTATCGTACTATACGGACGTGCTGTGTCGTATTCGAAGAGTGGGTGTATACGAAGAAAACCTGTACGAATGACACTGTGGCGACTCAAAGGTTTATAAGCAGGTGCAAGTTTAAATTAATTATCAGTTGAGAGAGGCGCACCGTTTAAAAACGCTACATGTATGGAGAAGTAGTCTGCACGCTGTAATAAAATAATATATTTTGTCTTTATAGTAGACCATAATTAAATTAATATATTTTTTATTTATTTCACAGAAAGATTTAACGATAAGGATGGAGTTTAAAAACATTACTTCCTTCGATTTGCGCCACGAGGATCACGATGGTCACGACGATCACGACGATCACGATGAGACAGATAGCACCTCGGACGTACTTGTTGCCAAAGGTGTCACTATGGTAGCACTTTGCAGTATCAGTATCGTATGTGGACTTTTTCCTATTTTATTGTCCAAGTGGTTAAAATGGAATTCGCAGCAAATGAGTCCCAGGTAAGAATGAATAATGATTTATAGGCGTCACAATGATCGTTTATTGGATATTAGTGATATGAATTCGTGTTCTTTTTTTTTTGGTTTGTAACAGAGCTGTTAAAATTATTGGACTTCTCTTGGGGTTCGGTGGTGGTGTTCTTTTTTCGACTACCTTTCTTCATTTATTGCCTGAAGTCATTCAAGGCGTTGACGAATTGGTGGAACATGGAAGTTTACCACAAGTCAGTATCTCCTTGGCAATATTATTCATGTGTTCCGGGTAAGATTTCTCTCCAAGGATATAACGACGATGTTGACCGAAAATCAGTCAAAACCACAGTATTTGCTTAATCGTAGATTTTTCGTAATTTACTTCGTGGAGGAACTGGTACATTTGTATATTGTCAAAACTCACGAAGCGAACGTGACGCAATCCAAAAAGAATCTGTGCAAAAGTGATAACGATGTGGTCGAAGCAGGCGAAATTAATGGAAAAGTAAATCCTCAGAGGTAATAAAAAAAAGAGATTTTTCTTCAAAAAAAGTATGAAATTACAGACTCGAATTTACAAAAATTTATATTATTTCAAAAATCTTATCAATACCGATTTAAAAAATAATTCATTGTAACGAATCAGATTTGCGCATCAGAAATATCTTATAAAATTTGGTAGATATCTACTATTGAAATCAAATAAGATTACTATTTGTTCCTAATAGGATCTACTAATGGTATCATATTGGACAAGACAATCAATCAATTTTGAATTATTTTCAATCGGAATACAACTACCTCCGATTACCCCGATTGAATTAATTAAATTTTACTTGAATCAGATTTCTATTGATCTTAATCGTATTTTTTCAGCAATGCCCTTGGCCATGGCCACAGTCATCTGCCACCTACGTTAGAAAACAGCGACGATGTCCTGATAAATTCTCTGAGAGGATTCCTAATTGTACTTGGACTATCGGTACACGAACTTTTTGAAGGACTTGCCATCGGTCTTGAAAGTTCCGCCAGTTACGTATGGTGTGTATAAATCAAATATACAAATATTTAAGGTATCGATATACGTATAAAAAAAATGTCACTTAATACTAATAACCGGCACTTACGCAACAGGTACTTGTTCGGCGCCGTTAGCGCACACAAATTCGTAATAGCCTTTTGCATTGGCGTGGAGCTCGTTACATCGAAAACAAAGCGTTATCTGTCGATTATTTATATCTGTATATTTGCCGTGGTATCATCCATCGGTATCGCTATTGGAATAATCCTGGTGGGAGGATCGAGCCCAGTAGCCAGTGGACCAGTCGCCATTATCCTCCAGGTAAATCCGCACGGAATACAAATTACCAAAAGACCGTACAGAGAGTCTCGCGCCGTTAATCAATAATTTTCTCACAATAACGTACTAAGACAGTTTTATTAATTTTTTCCAGGGATTCGCCAGCGGCACTCTTCTGTACATAGTTTTCTTTGAAATCTTGCAAAAACATCGAAGCGGACTTTCGCAATTCTTTGCTATCGTCATCGGATTCTTTGTAATGCTTAGCATCAAGCTTGGTACCGAATCCAGCCACACTCATTCGCATTCGCATTCTCATTAACACTGATAAGAACAATGAATCGTCTCTTATATCGGTACACCAGTACTTGCTGCGAATACAGTACATTTTTATTTTCCTCGATTTGCATTAGTTAGCATAGGTAAATATTAAATTGGCTATTTATCCGTAGTCGACAGTGAAAATACGTTTTACTATTTAATTGCGGTGTTCACGCTAATGAGCCATACTTTTTGTATATATTTTATGTAAATAGTACTAACAAAAATCCATTCTGTAATGTCCTTTGAAACAATTTTAAGGAGTTAAAGTATAGCGGGTGACAAAGTTCATTTCAAAAATTCTTTTCAATCGCATCGATACTATATGAGTGAAACAATGTTAGCACAGATAACGTACTCTGTAACAATCGGAAAGTGACTTATGTCAATTAGTAAAAACGACAATGGTAATCTATCATTTAATCAAGAGGGATTACAGCTTGATAACGGCTATCGTATATAGCCAGTAAAGCCGATTACATTTAAAATACTTCTGTTCACTGTTTCTCGGTACCTGATCTGACGCGAACAGTATATATTTGTAAATTTTTAAATCGCACCGATCCAACCACGGACATTTCCTTTCGTACGTAAGAAATAAATCGTCGATTAAAATTTTTTTACTTTTTTCTATCACGTCGACCTTCGGAATCACTCTTAAATGTTCTATAGAAACAAGTCCCGGTTAATAGTCAGATCCTATCCTCGAACTGGTACGGAACCACTTTTATCCTAGAAACTTGAACTTCTACGTGAACGTGAGAAATCATCTCACCCAAATAACTCGAAAGCGTACCAAGTGACAAGTTTACCATAGCGCAGCTGTCATTATTACCACTGACGACGTATTTTCGGAAATTAATGACAATTATCTTCGGTGCATAGTCAAAGAGGTAAACGAACCAGGATAAGGACACAGTTAATTCTTAAAATTAAACGTACTAATTAAAAGCCAGCAAATGACCCAAAAAAAATGGCTATTAATTAAACCGATTATTTAGATTGAATTTTAGCCGAATTCCCACGCCGAACTCACGAGCACGCGTACATTGTCATTTAATGAAAAATGTAGGCAAACTCGTAATACCTTTTTCCCGATAACAAGTAGCCGCGCCACATACATATATGTATAGCTGCAATGAAATCTCGAACGTGATTAAATAGAATTCCCATTAAATTACCTTCTTGGTATTAAAAAGAGCCGATGTTCGATCGTGGTACTTTATACCGGGTAGTCAAAGAAATTCCTCAGTCGATAGTCAGCACCTATTGTTAATTTTACCGGTATTCCCATTCGCTATGGCACACCTGTATCTGATCGGGGGTTTCCCGGCTTGCGTAATATAGTAATAGTTAATATATTCACAAGCTAAACGTAATCGACGTAATGCAACCGGCTCACGCGTTACACGCATGTAAAGCAGTGGATCGGGCAATGGACCTGTTAGACCTCCAGGATTTTATTACCGTTATCTTATATATATATATATATATATATATCTGTTATGGATATATATATTTTTATCATTATGTTTAATCATTCGTAATTACAGTATAGATATAATCGTCTTCGGTTCGTGCCGTAAGAGAAGAACAATACTTATATCGAAAACTACCAGCAAATGTATGTATATATATATATATGATATACTGGGTGTACCGACTGTAAATAATGCAACGAAAACGTCACGCAGATGCAGTCTCTGATAAAAGGTTACGTGTGTTATTAATATCCATGCTGCTTAAAGTGACTTGTTATTCGTTAGAGAATCCACCGATACCATTGAATTTTGTTCGAAGGGTGACCCAGATTCTTAAAGATAAGGCTGGATGCTCGAATCACACGTAGAGCGATAAGGCATTAAAGATATTATCGTGACAGACGAGGATCGACGATAAAACTTATGTTTTTCTCGAGAAGGAATCAATCTGTATTTTATTATGCGATCAAGATCATTTTTATTTGACTTCACGTTAATTTCCTGTTTTTCGACTCGTTCGCTATTCTGCATTTGACATTTATAGACGAGCAATATGAACCATGACCTTTGCACCTGGATCATTTCCAGAACTCTAATACGTACTGCGAAACGATCAATCGCTATTAAGGTCATTAGGGAGAAAATGCACTAATCTCTAGGTATGAGAAGAAGAAACTATTTTTAAAAGTTTTATCCAACTTTTACACATCAATACTCAGATAATATTAAACTCGTCCAAAATTCCATCCCAAGTATTAATCCTGTGAGCTTTTCCAGGTAAAAAGTTAAGTGTAGAGAATTCGAGGTTATGTAGCAGCACGCGATGATTACCTCGTCTTTTTCGGTGCAGTATTCGACGCCTGCAGCGGAATATCAAAGCCTATACGATATGCTGATTAAATTATGTATACGCGTATATACGAAAAGGTCATATTAAGAAAAAAAAAAAAAATTTATCATTGACAGATTTTGAATACAACGCATTATCTGCATGATTTGAAACGCGAGACAAAGAGATGAATGATGACTGTGACTGTGTGCTAGATTAAAAAAAAAGAAGTTATCAATAAAAGAATTGGCATTCGCTGACTATTATTTATCGTGACAAAATGAATGGATGTACCGATCCTTACGAGTAGCCAACCGTGAGATAGTGAGAGGGCGACCTTCGTTCCGTCCATGAAACTTCGACCAATATCGTTTCTATCGACCGCCGAACGTGCCTTTTACATTCTGTTAAACATTCCCATCAAGCGAAACGACATCCGCGCCTTCTCGGTAATGCACATTCATGACAAATTTAAATGGATCATCCGTGACGTACATTTAGTATTGGGACAATGAATTCGGGATATTATTTCAGAATTACGAAAACGGATACGCCAGACATATGTCTAAGTCGCGAACAGAATGAAGTTATTCGAATGCTCGTTAAACGTCCATAACCTACAATTCGTAACGTGATGTAATAATTTAAAATTGAAATGAAAGTAAGTTAAACGGCACTGTCGCGTAATTCGAAGTAACAATGGATTTACGAAAAGGTGAGTTCACACAGAGACGTCGCGGACTACCAAAATCTTTCCCCCGTCACACAATGTACCAATGGAAGGAAGAACTTTCAAGGTTTTGCGAATTCATTAGAAAACCATTCTCAACTACACTCTGCATACCTGACTTACCATACGTACGGCTGATTCCCAAGCCGGTTTTCTCACATGGTCAAACAGAACAGTTTGCCGGACCGCGCAGATCCTGTCGTCCTTTACCAAGCCTTTACAACGCACACGTTGCATCCTTATCGCACACGTGTTTCCACACGAAATGCTACGTATGAGATAATCTTATAGTGACGCGGGGAACTTATCGAAACAACATAACTATTGTGCGCACGAGTATTTATAAGTGTTAAGATGTATATGTGTAAATAAATTTTTTGATAGTGATAAGTGATCTTTTTTTTTTCCTCCGCCTAATCAAAGGATACCATAAAATATTATTTATTCCCAAGTGCAACGTGCAGATAGTGTCGGACGACGATGAATGGAACGAAATTATTGTAGCGATGCGTTCGTAAACGGGAAGCTTAAGGATGCAGATGTATTTTGCATACGCGGTAAACGAATAATATGGCAGCCGCCATTACGGAACTGAAAGAGAGGAGGGAATAAGGCGCTGCGTAGAGAAAGAAGAATCGACTTCGCTATGCTTGTTTTATTTTCAGTCGTCTTTCTCGCCTAGTCGCACTATTACATTGGAAGCGTGTCGATTCGTTCTTTCGTTCGCGCTCTTGTCTGACCGTGACAGGCAGTGACCTACTTCCAGTATATGAACGCACAAAACATTCTTAATTCTAAGCATCGTGTGCCCGATGTCAGATAGAATTTTTTAAATCCAATCTGAACGCCAGGTGCGATCGTGATATGTACGCGTTAATTAGTGAACAAAAAGAAAAATGATAACGGACCTTGGTAATCGAAGAAAAAAAAAAATACTTGCAGACGCGACGAAAAGAAGTAACGTAAATTTACTTTCGTGTGTCCGACGACAGATCGAATTTTTTGAACCCGATCGGAACACCAGGTGCGATCGTGATTTACACGTGTCAGGTAGCGAATAAAAAGAAAATGATAAAAGACCTTGGTAATCGAAGAAAAACAAATACTTTCAGACGCGACGAAACGAAGTTAATGTCAATTTAAATTTGACGCGCGAATTCTTCTGCTCGATACAGCCTTCGATGAACACATACGGTAAATATAATTAGAATAAAAAAAAATTTATTTTATTAATTCACGATCGATCGGACATCGATCGCATTGTCGCAAACGAATAAATACTTCACGAAAAGTCGTAAAGACTTATAATTGAAGATTTGAATGATCCGATAGTTATTAGCGTAGTACGAGAGAAACTATTTTATCGGATTCCACGTGTGTTTGTATATCTTTGATGTGACGAGCATACAAAACATTTGGCGTGTGATTGCAAAGAGTAAACGAAGCCACGTAAACCGTCGAGCAGCTTCCAAACACAGTGTGCCGAGTTGTCTGATAACTGATACTAATGTGGTAACTTGCACCACGTACGTACCCCCGTTATAGTAATATTAATATCCACGAAGAAAAGTGTCTTATCGCAATTTCATCGTAGCCTGCGTTGCCTGAACTACCGTGGCGGACCAACGGAGCCATATAGCGACATATGCATAGAATTCGTACGGGAGTAAACCGTCGAGCCTTAACGAGGAAATTAACGGCTGTTAAGCGAACGAGGGCGCGATAAACATTAAATACAGAGGATTACAAGCGTGTATCGGAGGTAAGATCTAAAAGTCTGTTCGCGATAATTAATTAAAAATGTCCTACCGAGTTATCGGAATTATCGAAATATCGCATTCACTGATTATCACTGTGCATCGTGCATTTCATTAGGGAACGACCGTCGGATGACGTTTGTCGCTCAATTAATTGACCTTTAAGACCGCTCCCGGAATCTTAAGCGCGATCGGGCATCGCAAGTGTCACCTCGTTATTGAAATATCTCTGGAGGTTATTTCCAGGATGCTACGAGGTACGCGTGCGTGTGCGTCAGGTCGTGGCAATTCGACTCGTTCTCGCTCGAGAATTCATCGAGGTCGCAGCTCCTGGATTTCGTCCAGTCACCAGAAAAATGTACATTCTCTCGTTCGTTTGTCTTTCACTCGCGGAAAATCTCATTACCGGAAGGCAAGTCGTGCGTAACGCTTAACGCCACGTTGAAAATGAGTCATCGGGCGCAGATTCGTATTTGACTTTATGATTTGGTACTTTCACCCGGGATCGAAGTATAATACAATTTTATATTATCGTGACGTTACGGGATAATAGAAATATCAATACTGATAGTTTAAACGAGCGACGACGTTTTAACGACGTTCAAAATTGTATGGTATAGTAGATCGATATCGGACACGTTCTTTTTAACGATAGTAATCGATAGTAATTAATATCAGAGACCATCTGTATATTCTAGAGTGTAACGTTGATTTGTGTACATGGATGCGATTCCCACCTATACAGACACGTTATTCTCGTTTTAGCCCTTGATTCTTCGTTATCACGTCACGTAGCTGATTCAGGCGATCTTCCACGATATCACAGCAATATATATCACGGAGAAGATTTCTATCTATTATTTAATTCTTGACGCTCCTTTCGTTACTTCGTGACTTACCGTTAACTGGTATATGCATAGATATATATATATATATATACATACGTTATAATAAATTTAAAAAATTTCTCATTAACCTTTGGATATAATAAAAAAAGGTAAGAACGATTTGGAAAAAAATATATTAAAAAATTTTTTTTTATATATCCGTGTAAATGTACTCACGATTTTGGATTTAGCGAATATCAAGTATTTTAAGTGAAAAATTGTAACTCGATATTTTTACTTGTATCATTTGCGATACTCTTACTAAATTATTAAAATGGATAGTTCTCGTGTCTTTATATTATTTTTTGATGTGTTATAGGGATAAGGAAAAATTGTCAAAATGTCGACTGTCAATTTAACGAATGCTCTTGTGCGACACGACACGAGCAGTGAAGAAGACGTAGCGGCAGTTCTTGTCGCTAAGGGTACTACTATGGTAGTGCTATGCGCAGTCAGTATAACCGTGGGTCTAGTTCCTATTCAGTTGGCGAAATGGTTCAACTGGACCTCGAGTCACACAAGCCCAAGGTACTCGATTGATGTTGTACGAATTTAATAATTTAATAAATATAAAAACTTTCCTTGACCCTCGATTTGACATATCAGATCACAGAAAATGGTTAGCATCCTCCTGGGTTTTGGGGGTGGCGTTCTATTTTCCACGACGTTCCTCCACTTACTACCGGAAGTCTCGGAAGGAGTAAAGAAGCTCGTAGAATCGGGTGACCTGCCAGATCTGAATTTCTCTCTAGCCGAAATATTCATGTGTTCCGGGTAAGTGGCGACTCGTTATCGTAATGAAAATTTTCGACCACCGACTCATTCCAAAGCTATTGCAGATTCTTCATCATGTACCTGGTAGAGGAGCTGGTGCACACGTATCTAAGAAAACGAGAAACTGAAAAAGTAGAAACTGTCAATGTCACTAAAAGTACAAACGAATTGGTAAATGAAAGTGGCAATGCAGTTTGTACAGGGGATAGCGTAGGGTAAGTTCAGCAAAGCCATCAGCTCGATTGATACACGTATAAAGAAAGGTCATGACCTTTTGAATCAAACTAGCGAGCAAATGCATTATCATTTCTTACTCACAGATACGGCCACGGTCACAGTCATTTACCCCCCCTCGAAGGATCTGACGATGTTGTAGTAAATTCAATCAGAGGTTTACTGATAGTCCTTGGCTTATCAGTGCATGAACTCTTCGAGGGTCTCGCCATTGGTCTTGAAAGTTCTGCCAGCTATGTATGGTAAATAAATATTAATAAACATACATGCACGAAAAGACATTCTTATCTCAATGACATTAACGGTTTTTCTCAATCCCAGGTACATGTTCGCTGCAGTAGCCGCGCATAAATTCGTCATAGCCTTTTGCATTGGCGTGGAGTTGATCACATCGAAGACCAAACTTTACCTGTCGGTGATATACATATGCACGTTCGCTGTGGTATCGCCTTTAGGCATTGGGATAGGGATGCTCCTTGTGGGTGGGAAAAGTGCGGCTGCCACTGGAGCGATGGCCGTCGTTCTTCAGGTAGACTGATCTAACGCACAAATATAGGCAGACGAATACTGTCGCGAAGACATGACAAAGTGTCTGGCTCTTACAGGGCATAGCTACTGGAACGCTTCTCTACGTAGTCTTCTTTGAGATTCTCCACAAGCATCGCAACGGACTCGATCAGTTCCTCGCTATCCTCGTTGGGTTTCTCGTTATGTTTGGACTTCAGACAATGAGTGAGTATCGGTGTTTTTTTCAATGCATTTACATGGTGCGCCGATAACCTTGCACGTGCCTATATTTTTATCGCGCCATATACTAACTGTGACCCCCTATATTGATTTTTACGTTCTGACTGACATTTTGCTTTTTCTACTTCCTTCCCTTTTTTTTTCTATACCCTTTGCTTACTTCTTTGCATGGCAATTCCTAATTCGCGTGGCGCAGCTGAACCGAGCACGGATTAAATCCCAAGCATTCGCATTCTCGATGCTTTACAACTACGAGGACGATGGCTTAAAAGACAATCGGGAACCTCGCGGGGCGCCATCTGCACGGAGAGATCGTAAAGTTTCAGGCGAACTTTCTCAATCCCCATTCCAGACGGTCCGTTCGTCGGTTCTAATCGGATCCTTGAAATTAGAACTGTGGCGCAGGCCACTTCCTGCTGACGTTAAAAAGTGTCCTCGTTGGATCGTGCTCCACGTCTGACACTCTCCCACGTGGCAACAGATCCTTCGAGCTCTGTATACTCATCCCAGTGTGTAACTCACCAAACCAAATCAATTATGATATCGACCGTTTATTTTGAAAATGGCATAAGTCCATAAAAAAAAGATATCACGTAACTTATGCTTAATTTAGCACAAACGTTATATTTATAACTAATTAATGTTTGACGAGAAAATGGACCTACACCACTTTCAAAATAAACGGTCCATATTATTGTCACATCGAATAAAATCATTATATATTAAGTAATTAAGCTTATCTGTAATGTAAATAAAAATCTTTCCATGATCTACGTTAAATGCGATTAACAGAAAAGTCTCGTGACTCACGTGCGTAATCTTGGAAAATTTCGCGTCATTCGTTATCACTAATTTCTAGAGTTAAAAATCTTCTTAATGTCGGCAGTGCGTAAGGAGTGTAAAACTTACACCGAGCTGTAAAACGTCATGTAAATTGGTCCTGGGACGTAATACCCAGTAATGCCAGTACGGTAGGTCATCAGAGCTAACGAAGCGCACGTCAAATCTGTAGAGGCAGCCTCGTACCAATATACAGTGTACGTACGAGGTATATCCTATAGGTCGGATGATCAAAGTGAGAATCGGGCAGCATCGAGCAGTGAACGACGAGCTGCCGTACCGAACGAACGTGTCGGAGCAAGAGAGAGTAAAGCGGTTGTTACACCGAATACGCTTTGCCCCGGTCAGAGAGTATGGACGTTGTATATACTGTACAACGTGCACGCATAGATATACGTGTGTATATATATACATACCTAGAGGCAATAACTCCCCGTGGAACAGTGGGGGTCATGCAAGGAGGGCATACGGGCCGTCGACGGAAGTAGGAGGGACATAAGACGGGACAGCTTGCAGGTCCCTTCTAGGAGTGTCTCGTTTGCCGTTGTTCAAAGATCAAGTAAACTCGAAATTGGATCGCGGTGCGCGGAGTTCGCACGAAAGGAAACGACCGGCCGAGAGTGGAACTCCGTTGCGGAACTTTCGTGGGAAAGTGATCAGCGGGAAGGAGTGAATTAATTATTATACAGTATGCACCTGTAGAGTCGAGATTCTTTATTTACATTTTTTCGCGTATTTAGGGTAATTCGGTGATTGTACTTATTTGAGCAGTACAGTGCCGATATAGTGAATAGTTTAATAGTATTATAGAATTAAGAACTGTGACAATTTATTTATTTGATTTTGAGTGATTTACATTTTATGGGTCTACGTTAGAAAGTTTCTTTTTTTCTTTTGTTTTGAAGTATTTTGAATTTTCTATTTTGAAATAACTATATGTAACGTAAATGCGCGTATTGCACTTGGTAAGGGAACCGGCTGTATTTTACCTGCACGGCCGGTAAGTCTATATTCATATGCATGCATATATATATATATATATGTGTGTGTGTGTGTGTGTACGAAGAGATCGGAATGCATTCTTACATAAGTAGAAAGAGTGTACAGTTTCGTAAATACAAATGTTTTCTGCCGTTTCAGTAAGTCTTACGTATACGCTAAGGTAAACTGGACTCGACGCTACTAACGGAACCTCTGGGACAGATTGTTCTTAATAAAGTTCGTTTGGGCTGTCTTTGAATAATAATGGAAGGAGCTCAGGACAAATGGACGCCTGCGGATACGTCATCGGGCACCTCGACGACGACGATTATATTCGTGAAGATTGGTGCTATGATTGTACTGGGATGCGGTTCACTTGCACTTGGCACGTTACCCCTGATGGTGGGACGTTACAAAATGCGACGCGAGTGCAAAATATCCAGGAACTCCAGTTCTTCGTCGAGTCCGTCGACGAATGGTTCCAGTTCTTCACAAGTATGTCTCCCAGAGACGTCAAATGCGCACGAGACTTCTCTGACGTATTTATATAGGACATTACATATTTTCCACTTATCGATCATCAGGTCGCACGGTATCGTCCAAGTCGTTTGAACTTAATTTTCGGCATCTCCTAGAATCACAAATGCGTTCGTATGTACTCGCAGTAACGAAGTAATGGGATTGCGTGGGAGTACTCAGAGAAGTTTCGAGCTCTTTACTTAAATCAGTTAAATAGAAAGATAGCCATTGAGGAGAGAAATATATTGCGAGAACAGGAGAAGCTAAAGGATACCGAAGAGAACTCGAAATCCAATGATGCTCGACAGGGTCTCCTGACGTCGCTACTGCTCTGCTTCGGAGGTGGTGTTCTCCTCTTCACAACATTCATTCACCTCGCACCGGAAGTCCGGGAAAGCGTGGAGAGACATCAGTCCGAAGGACAGCTGGCCGACCTGGGTTCGATCAGCCTGGCGGAACTTCTCTTCTGCGGTGGATTTTTCTTGGTCTACCTCATAGAGGAGGTCGTGCATGCAGCTCTGGATAAGAAGAACGAGCCCTCCGAGTCCGTCCTCTACAGGACATTGTCGTTACGCAAATGCAAGAATGGAGTATCGGCAAGCACCACTACCACGTCCACTACCTCGGGTGCCGGAGGAGAAGACAGTCTGGAGTCTCTCGATGGTGTTAATAAAATGGGATCTTCCATACCTGCCATCTTTACTCTGTCATCCGACATATGCGAGGGTCCTGGGGCATGTACGAAGAAATCGCAAAATTCCCTAAATCCCAGTGAACGAATGTCACGCGAGACAGAAGTGTCGATACCAAGTAGCGCGAAAGCACCGTCTACCAGCGACAGTGCTTCCGTGCACGGGCTACTTGCCGTCCTGGCCCTTTCGTTTCACGCAATATTCGAAGGTCTCACCGTGGGACTGGAACCCTCGATATCCTCTGTGATATACTTAGCCACTGCGATAGCCACGCACAAGCTGGTGATTGCCTTCTGCGTGGGCATGGAACTCTACGTAGCTGGTGCTACCACCAGGAACATCCTGGGCTACCTGACAGCATTCTCAATGGTGACGCCTCTTGGAATAATCATTGGCCTCGCGCTGGCATACTTAAAGAACGACAGTGAGTACCTGGGGCCCACACCGACTATCCTACAAGGCATGGCAGCTGGAACCTTGCTCTACGTCGTCTTCTTCGAGGTGCTCGCTCGTGAAAAAGCTAACGAGAAGAGTGGACTACTTCAATTAGCAGCCATTATTGTTGGATTTATGGTCATGCTGGGAATACAGCTTGCCAGTGAGTCCTCGAATTCTCTTGGTACCTTACGTGGAATCATTTAGATCCTGTTCTAAGCTCAGTAATCGATTTCGTTCGGGTTATCCTTGACTTCAGCGAGTTCATAGATTCTTATCTACATATAGACGATGTGCCGTCCGTGCGAAGGCGTTCAGAAACTTCCTGCATAAGTTTCAACGATGTAGAGTCAATTTGGAATAAGCATCGACCCACGCCATTTTATGAATTGAGTTTGCGCGCGGAGACCGTGGATCGTCGTTGGATGTGCCAGTCCGAGTACAAGACGTTGCCACTTGTTTCTTGACCAATGATCAGTACATTGCGTTGCAATGTCTTCGAGGAAATCTATAATATAATAGAACTTGATGTCAATATAACGCAAACTACAGTATTATTTGTACAATGATAAAATAGCTTATTCGGCTGTGTCCGCTTTCTCCGCCTGTGGCAATGACCGATGCGCAGGGTCCACAGGCCGGTCTACTTTCCAAGGATTTCTCGGCAGATTTTATCCAAGGCAATTGACCCCAAGACTCACTGGACAGTACTCTATTTCATGTTGATACTGATAACGTGTCGTTTAGAAGCCTTGATTAATGAATTTACATTGGATTTACTTCCTTCTTTTGGCAACGTGATATATTGCTTATTACTGTCGATAATGCTAAACCGATAATCATTGGATCGTGGGTGATTATTGACGGCAATAATATGTATTCTAATCTTGTATATCCATATTTTATTTTCAGCGTCTCACTCTCACGCACACGGAGGCGGTGGAAGTCAGAGAAGCGAACACAATCATGGTCGTGATGATGACAATCATAATCATGAACAGGAGAACGGACAGTACAAGAACACTCTCGATGATGCTATTTACAGATTAACAGAGAAAATGACTGAGGTTGTTTCAAGCACAATTTCATCTACGATATCTGATGTGCATACTTAAAAGAATCAAATCGCAACAGTATCGAGTGACTAACGGAAAATAAATTTCACGGAGAAACAGGTTGTGTATTTATAAAAGATACGTTATTTATCCTGATAGAAATATTTTTCGCAATTGTTTTCAATAAAGTTTGTCTACGCGTCTTTCAGGGTCGAGATTTATAATATAAACTAGTCGGACGAGACTACGTATTTCTCAATCAGGATGATTTATTCTATAGAGTAAAAAAAAACATTCACGTAGTGAAATATTTCTACGACACAGTTGTGTTACGACAATCGTGCAACACAAAAATGCTTCGTACCAACGACTATCGTGTTTTGTGTTCATCGTCGAGAATCATGACTGAATCAATTTTGAAGTCAGTATACCCTCAATTTGCCTTATCAAAGATTAGTGGGGAGTGATAAATGGATTGACGGATTTGGGACTCCGGAAGGTTCAATGAACCACAAATTTAGTGCTGCTTCTGCTCAATAATTGAAATACATACGTACGTCGAGTATCTGTACAATAATGTAACTCATTTTTGGTATATTATTAAATTTCGCAGATCTTTCTAGTACGAAGTAGTCCTGTTATTATCCCTTCCCTATTATGTACATATCAGTTTCACTTAAAAACAGATGTAGAATTGTCTTCGTCAGTGAATACCTGACAACAGCTGTAAATCATTAATTTCATTATGCATATATTACATTTATTGTTTGTAATTTTTTTGGTGATTCTTTTGACATCATTCGTAACAATCTATCGTGATCTTAAAACACACACGCACCTTACTACTTCCTTAATACCTCCTGGTCGACAAAGTCAAGATAGCTGGTACCAATCTTCACGAGGGCAAGACCGGAACCAACACCGGCTAATGTGCAGATAGTGGGATTGGGTGGTACAATGGATCTCAGAACAGCCCAAAGTAAAACAGATCCAAAGCTCAGCAGCAAAGCACCGGCAGCACTGTTAGAAAATGTTCCGCACTTAAATAATTGTCTTCTATTTCATGATGTTTAGCATAAGTACTCTATTGATATATCTCTAATATTTGAGTGTCTAATCATATTTTTAAAAAATGCATGTCATCACGCATCTTTAAATAGTTATACATAAAATTCATTCATTCTTATGATCGTGTATAACTTATCAAATACATTAGAAATTTGGAAACTGCAAAATCTTTGCAAGCCCTCTAATTCTTATATACCTATAGGCAACTCTGGCTGTAGTTGGTGCCTTTTTCAAATGATCCCTCGTGTAGATGTAGCTGCTAGTACCAAACAGTGCAGTGGCCAGTAGAAAATTTGTGATGTCTCTCTTTGGGAATATTCTGAAAATTCATTAACGATCAGAATAAACCGGTTGCTTGATAATGATTTCACGCTCCCGTTACGGAAGATGGTGGAGTGTATTTATAGTATCGTAAAGAGACGTAAGGGCCGAACAAGTTGATGCCATCCTGTCCGGCCGTTACGTAATAAGTTAAACATGAGAATTAGGGACAGCACAAATTCTTCGTGCTCGGAGAAGCAATTTTTCTATAACGCTGATTACAACGGGCTAAATTTCATTCAAGCAGAGCTCTGGAAACCGCCTTCCAGTGGTTACCTGATGACGAGGCTAGGATTCATGACGTTAACCGACAGTGCGGTATAGGAGGCGACACCGACGGCCGGGGCGTAGAATTTGACGAGACTGCACTTAGTTACAGGTTGTAGACCCAATTTTGCGAGGATCGAACCTTCTTTCGAGCTGCTTGTACTGGCCATGTTCTCGGACAAGGTCTTCGCGTAACTTATGTAAATTTTCAATCACCTCGTGCCGTCAACTTTTGCTACTACGGCTTCAGCCCGGTGTTTTAATGTAAATCAGGGCGAGGAAACTACCATAGTATTCTGGGGAAACTTGCACGAGCGCCATCGCAGCTGAATCCTAGTAACTGAAGTAAAATTCAATATGGCGTAGGTCTGTACTGGTCTGCATGGGTCGGTCCACTGCCCACTGCTTTTGGTGTGCAGGACCACGTGCGAACAGCACCATATACTTAGTTAGCTCCTCATCACGACCGATAGAACTAATTTTTTTCGCTATCCTTTCTTGATCCTTCGCCGGTGAACGATGGACTATTCTAAACGTTTGACGATTATTTTTTTATATAAATTTATAAAAACAAATTTGGCTAGGGAATTTTTTTCCATTAGCCGCTCCATCGTCATATTTTCAATTGACTTTTATATAAATCGATGTAGTATCGTTTGTTAGTGATTGATGATCCGTTACTTACAAGAAAAAGTTCATATTTTCCTTGTAATTGGACATAAAACAAATTTCGCTAGGGAATTTTTTTTTAACAAGTACCTCGATGGTCAGGCTGATTCCCCCTGGAGCGTACTTTACGTTCGCGTCACTTGCGTCAGCCAATCACAGAGCGTTGTTAGTTTTCCGATGGATAATAGAACGGAATTGCGGGTTCGCGATTGGCTGTCCAAGTTACGCGTAGCAAGCGTAAGCCCTTCACTCACAAAATAATGTAAGGACGTAAGACGTAAGTATTCCCTCGAAGGGCGCAGTACTAGGTTCTGATTGGTTGGTTTTCTTACGCTTACGTCTACGTCATTACGTTATTTTGTGTGTGAAGACTGAAGGACTTAAGCGGTAAACGCTGTTACAGGTTAGGCACATGGTCAACAAGTCTAACGAATCTGTTGTACGTGCTGTAGTTTAAAGCTGTAAATACAATAATTATTTCCTAATTAAGGTTTGAGGTGAGTTTAATAAAATAAAATATTATTAAGGTAATTTTTCAATAAAAATGTCTATATCGAAATATTTTCACTGAACTATCAAAGAACCATGCACTGTTACTCTAAATTTTGAACATAAAGGGTAATTTATTTCATTCAGTTATATAAATTGTATATGTAGATTAATAAATGATAGCTTTCATATAAATAATTTAAATACCTTAGATCGACCTTTCTGTTTATGATGTAACAAACGTGAGCAGTAGGTTTTTAAATTAAAAACCAATTTTCATTTAAATAAAATGATTGCAATATTAATGTTTGTTTTAGGATTCTTAATTTACAAGCGAAGAATGTCATTTCGTGGACGTGGTGGAGGAGGTTTCGGTAGAGGAGGTGGAGGAGGAGGAGGTTTTGGTAGAGGAGGCGGAGGTGGAGGATTCCGTGGAGGTAGAGGTGGTGGTGGATTTCGTGGAGGTCGAGGAGGAGGTGGTGACAGAGGAGGCCGGTAATGTATCTAACTGTCTTTTCTTTTAAGACGTAAAACATATTAATCTCATTGTTATCGTTATTGTAGATTTGATCAAGGACCTCCGGAAACAGTGACTCCTCTATGTCATTTTCAGTGGACTGTACAAAATGATTTAGTCGCTAAAGTAGATATTGAACAAGTACCATACTTTAACGCACCAATTTACACAGAAAACAAACAGCAGATAGGAAAAATAGATGAAATTTTTGGAAATATCCGAGATTATTATGTATCTATTAAGTTATCAGACAATGTCAAGGCATCCAGTTTCGAAAAGGACCTTAAGGTATTCAAATCATATCGATCGACTGTAAGAGCTTAGAGTTATTCATCAGAATCAGTAATACTTCTTTTTATCTTACAGCTATTTATAGATCCTGCAAAGTTATTACCTCTTCAAAGGTTTTTACCAAAGCCACCTGGAGAAATATCAAAACGTGGGGGTGGCGGTCGCGGTGCCAGAAGAGGTGTTGGCGGACGCGGTGGTCGCGGCGGACCCAGAGGAGGTCGAGGAGGGTTTGGAGGTGGTGGAGGTTTCAGCGGTGGTAGGGGTGGTGGAAGTTTCGGAGGTGGTAGAGGTGGAGGTGGTTTCAGAGGACGCGGCGGCGGTGGTGATAGTGGCGGCGGTAGTCGAGGAGGTCGAGGCCGGGGGAGGTGGTAGCGATAATTACGAATAATTAAATATTTACGCCAATGACGAGAACGAATGAAAAGGAACTATTAAAATACAATGTAAAATAGAATTCTATTTTCTACTTTTGGAAAAATGCAATTCCACATACCAATATATTAATGTCCGACGTATTTAGAATGTTAAATAAAATAATTTTCATGAATATAGAAATGTACTTTATGTATTTCAAAAAAGCGTCATATATAAGGTCCAATTGAAAATATAAACACCGTTTTCAGTATAATTTCACTAAATTTTATACCTCATCGAACTTTATGTGTTTTCCCAGCTCCTTTTCTGCCTTTTTTAGTAACTTGTCCCGTCCTCTTTGTTTCACACGTATTTTCTTACTCAATTTTTCCTCTCTATCTCTCACCATCTTTTCCCAGTAAAGTTTCTCAGCCTCGTCTGCGTAACACAATTATTCATATATCATCATGAGATTAGACATGTTGCAAGAACCTGAAATTAACGAGACTAACCTTGCAAAATTTTCAAAGATCTCCCTTTGGTTGTTTTCTGTGCTAGAGCCTTCGCAGCGTCCGCCGTATCACATCTTACAAAAGCTTGAGTGGAACCTTCGACTACATCGATGTATTTTACATTAGTGTTACCCTTGAGTTCCATCTGTAAAAAGAAGTTAATATAAACAGCTGCCATTGGTCGTGTCAAATAATGTTATTTATATTATCAAACCTTGAAATTCTGTACATCGACGCAAGGCTCCTCCATTTCAATACTGACTATAACTCCTGGTGTGTATGAAAATCGCGTATTAGTATTCTCTGTTTTTAAATGATCCTTTTCTTCTACTTCTTCTTTGTCAGGTTTATTTTTTTCATAACTATTCCACTGATTCCATCTTGCTCGTCTCAGATGCTGCTTCAGTGATTTCATTTTACTCCTTTGTAACTCGAGGTACCTGTTTCTTAAGCGTTTCCAATCCTTTTTAGCCATCACTTGCATTCCAATTTCCGTAGTTTCAGGATTCTCGTTTTTGCTATGACGTTTCCTCTTGCGCTTTTTCTTCTTCTGTGCTTTCGAAGCTTCTTCTTGTTCAGCATTTTCCGCCGACTCATCGCCCTCCGAAGTTCGTCCATTTTCTGTACATGATGTAATCATTTCTGAGGCATCGTCTAAAGTAGACTTCAATTTACGCTTCTTCGACTTCTTATTCTTTTGAAAATCCGTCACATCTTCGATTTGTTCAATATTTTGTGCTGATAAATCATATTTGCCTTCTTCAGATATTGATATTTTCCTCTTTTTGTTCTTTTCCTCCGTCGTTACCTGTTCATCATCAGGTTCAGATTTAGTAAAGTCTTCAGCATTGCCGACTTCCGGTGAATTCTTGCGTTTTCTTTTCTTTTCCTTTCTTGATTCCGTGTCCTTGTCTTTTTCAGAAGTTTCTACTATATTATCGTCTCCTATATTTTCAAATTCCTCGTATTTTCTTTTTCCTTTTTTCAAGCTATCGTTTTCTTTCGATTTTGTTTCAACTAATTCAACACTTTTCTTTGTATCTTCAGTATCATTGATTACGTCAGTTTTCATGTTTTCTTTATCTGTTTGTTCTGGCACTTCAGGCTCGTTAAATGTAGTTATACTTAGAAGATCATCAGGTGAAGTTTGAGATGGCAATTCACAGCCATTTTCCCGAAATGCCTAAAATTCGTATCAAATATATACATAGTTCAATTTTCTTAAATTAAGTATGCGATTGTTATTCACCTTAAGACATGTATCAGCACTCTCAACTGTTTCAAACTCCACAAAGGCGAATCCTTTTATTTTCTTATTACTCTTGTATCGTGGAATAGACACATATGCAATTGAACCATATTGAGAAAAGACATTACTCAACCAGTCGTGAGTAGCATCTGGTGGAAGCCCTTGTACATAAACTGTACATTCGTCAGCATTCTCCTTTTGACAAATTGGTGTTACACGTGATACTTTTGTACCATCTTCTGATACAGAAAGCATAGTCGATGACTTTAGTGCTTTGGCTATTTTTGTAATATCGTCAGTCAATGAACGAATTTTATTAAATCGAAGGAAAATTGCCAAGTCAACCTCTGTAAAAAGAATGTATTAGTTTATAGGATTTTATATATCACAATTATACAATGTGGCCAAGAAAGTCTTACGTGGGTTTTCCTTTATAAGCGTTCCAAGAAATCTATCTTTGCTTAAGTTAGCGTCACCAAAGTAGAACTCCATTTGTTTAAGAATAGCAGCATACAGTGCTTTTTTCCGATGACGTGGTTTTCTTTTTGTAACACTTGCAAGTTGTTTTACAGTTTCTGCAGCCAACGAGTTCTGAACGTGTGGTACTGGTACAAGTTCCGATGCCAGTTCCATATCGGATTGTTGCTCTTCAGTCACCATGATTGTACTGCAATAATTTATCATTAAAATTCTTACTCACTTTAGAAGAGAATAATAAATATTCCTTGAAAACATACATATAATTATTGGTATGGGAATCACCAAAATACTACTGCAAATTTTATTAACAAGAAAAATGTCCTGAACACGTTTACTCCAAAAACATTTTGCATACAACCAAATAAAATTGTATTGCAATACCTCAGTACTATTATTAAATACGCTAAACAAGTATATGTTTTTTCGTCACTGAACGTTTCGGTAAACGATTTTCAGTGTTAATCTTGGTTGATCTATTGACAACCTTTCCTGTACGGTTTGCAGTTTGTAATAAACAGTTCCATTACAGAGGGAACCACCTTATATCTCCTACGTCACACATCTGCGCCTTGAGCAGCCTTGAGCATTAATGGCTACTGTTGGTTGAAAAGTTCGAGTCATTCGTTATTCATAAAGTAGACAAAGGTCCAGTGTCTGTCAGTTCGTTCGTGAAAATGGAAGAAATTGGTATCATTTTACCCGATAAGGTACTAATGTCAAGAATTATAGACTTTTTAGTATTTTAATGTTATGTATTTTGCTTCATTTATTGCCCCGTTTACTTCTTTCAGCTGCATTGATCTTTATTATATGATACCGGTATTGTTTTAGGATGTTGGCGAGGTCGACTCTAAACCAGTGATAGGTCATTATTCTGGTGCTGGAGATGAGCTAGACGTGGAGGATCTTTATACAAAGTATAAGGTAGGAATTATACCATAAAATGCGGTCACCTTCCGTTGTGTTACAATGGTGTACCAAGCATGACATTTGCTAAATAATTCCATACATTATTGTCAACAGAAACTCCAAAGGATGCTGGAATTTTTGGAAGTACAAGAAGAATATATTAAAGATGAACAGCGTAATTTAAAGAAAGAATATCTCCATGCTCAAGAAGAAGTTAAGCGTATCCAGAGTGTCCCGTTGGTCATTGGTCAATTTCTTGAGGCTGTTGATCAAAATACTGGCATAGTTGGCTCTACGACTGGTTCAAACTATTATGTGCGCATCTTATCAACTATAGATCGTGAATTATTGAAGCCATCGGCCAGTGTAGCTCTTCATAAACATAGTAATGCTCTTGTTGACGTTCTACCTCCCGAAGCAGACTCTAGCATTTCTATGCTTCAAGCAGGCAAGTACCAAGTTGCTAACAATTCTTTTAGTATTAATTAACATAAATTTAGTTAATACTAATTACTTAATCGTTAAACAGATGAGAAGCCAGATATTCAGTACAGTGATATTGGAGGCATGGATATGCAGAAGCAAGAGATTCGAGAGGCAGTAGAATTGCCACTGACTCATTTCGAGCTCTACAAGCAAATTGGTATCGATCCACCTAGAGGAGTTCTTATGTATGGGCCTCCAGGATGTGGGAAAACAATGTTGGCAAAAGCAGTTGCCAGACATACCACTGGTACTTAAACCATATCATACATTAAGAGCCTTTCGAACATTTATACATTTAATACCAAACTTATTTCAGCTGCCTTCATTCGTGTGGTGGGTTCTGAATTCGTCCAGAAGTATCTCGGAGAAGGTCCACGAATGGTGCGAGATGTATTCCGTCTCGCTAAAGAAAACTCACCAGCCATTATTTTCGTTGATGAAATCGACGCTATAGCTACTAAACGATTTGATGCTCAAACTGGAGCCGATCGTGAGGTCCAGCGTATCTTGCTTGAATTACTAAATCAGATGGACGGCTTTGATCAGACTACTAATGTTAAAGTCATTATGGCTACTAACCGGTAACTTATTGACACTACAAATCTAAAATCAATTAACAATATAATATAAATAATTTACCTTGAATCATGATTACAGGGCCGACACTTTAGATCCTGCTCTTTTACGACCTGGCAGATTAGATCGTAAGATCGAATTTCCGCTTCCGGATCGTCGTCAGAAACGTCTTGTTTTCTCGACCATCACAGCCAAGATGAACTTGAGCGAGGAAGTTGATCTAGAAGATTACGTAGCGCGGCCAGACAGAATTTCTGGCGCTGATATTAATGCTATTTGTCAAGAAGCGGGTATGCACGCTGTACGTGAAAATCGTTACATCGTTCTGGCTAAGGACTTCGAAAAGGGCTACAAGAATAATATAAAGAAAGACGAATCTGAGCATGAATTTTATAAATAAAATTTTCATTCAATACTGTAATCCGATATATGTGTGCGGAAAGTCCCAATAAATTTAACGAATACGGAAATGTTTACCCATATCCTTATCATTAAATTTCATATTTTAATGTTCAGAAACTATCAGACCAGTTACTGGCACGTATTCCCCATTGGGGATGCAGCTATAAGGAAAGAGACTAGCAGTTATCCATTGTCCAACAGATGGCATGCGTCTGCATGCGTCTGCATGCGTCTGGATTCTTATACATTTGCAGCCTTATACGAAAATGGCGCACATCATCTTCTGTATATATTGCCGTTAATTACGTCAAGCTTTGTGATTCTTACGCTTCAATTAATAATTGTTAATTGTCACTTGTTGCGTCATGCTGATTGACATAAAATACGATTCTTCTTGTTTGTTTTTTTATCAATTTTACATCGTGTTGTAATTTTAAGAAGTATAAAATCACGAATATCATCTTATAGTGCTCCGTTTACCGGTCTGACAGAACAATTCTTGATAATGGATATCGAAGCTATATTACCTCGTGTACTTATTGCCAGTACTGTAAAGGATAAGGCTGCTGATATTGTAAAAAGTAAATAGGATTTTCATATATAACATGTGTCAATAGAGTGACAGATTTTTGAGCACTGTTGACGATTCTAGTCTTGTTTTACAGGTTTAGGATCTGAGCAGTTGGTAGGCCAAAGTGATACTGACAATTATATTTGGAATATTGATAATAAATACTATACAGCGCAAGTTTTATTGTGCACAACCGAGAATCCATGGATAGATATATCATTGCACGAGGGAATCGAAGCAGTGATCATTTATCATGATCCACAAGCAGTGAGATAGATTGAATATCTGTAACATTCTGTAAATAGTCCTTTGTAAATATTATTAAATTACTAGGAGCAAGCTGCACAGTTACTGGATGACTGGATACCATTAATAAATTGTATATCCAAGGCTGAGATACTCCTATTTGTTTGCAATGCACTTCCCGATGGAGCTATTAAAGATCAAGGTAATAGGATATATGAAATCAATTCTATGCCTTACTAATAACAAAATATATCACAGTCGCAGAATGGTGTACTCTTCACAAGTTTGAATTAGTTGAGTTTGGATCTGTGGATGCTAAGGAAGTAGCAGATCAAGAAGATGAGAATGAAAAACATGGAGTCGATAGAATCATTGAAGCATTGCATGCACACGCATGGCCTAATATGACATTGAAAGGTCCTTATTTTTATTATTCCATTAGAAAGAAGTATCACTGCTATATTCTCATGAAAATTATATTCACAGATCAAAATCCTATTACAGAAAAGGCATCTTCAGACGTTAATAACGTGGGTGAACAGTTGGGAAATATTCGCTTAGCTAATGCAGATACTTTACATATGGATAGCATATTAGGTAAAATTCATCTCTTCGCAGTTCGGAGCAAATAAAAATCTTTGCGAAGCACTAATGGTTTTATTTCAGATGGTATTATGGGTGCAGAAAATACAGATTTTGGCGAACTCTTTGGTCAGTTAATGGCCATGAAAGAACATGCAGCATCTTTACCAGCAAATGAAAGAAGAATCGCGGCGGAACAGTTGGTTACTGCTTTTTGGAAAGCGATGGGAGGTGATCCATCAGAGATAGAAGAATCTGATTAATATATAGCTGATGAAATTATATTTAAAATTATTGTAAAAACCTTTCGGAGTATATCTGTATAATACGAATGTCCTTGATAGGAGTATTGCTAGTTGTAACCAGTCATTACGTCACATTTATGAAAATTAATTCTTTTATGATTTACAAGATAGCTCCTACAATATCATTCATAATTCTTGTGACCAATTTTTTAAAAATATAATTATATCTACTCAAAAATCATTCAATAGTTTTGATAATACACTTTGTTGCACCCTGAGGATCTATGTGATTTTCTCAGCGATTCATTCTTTGTATATAATTTACAACAGTAATAAAATCCTGAGCATTTTTTAAATATTTTTTTAATTATCAGTCTAAAAGAGCATTGAAAGTATATGTATATTCTAATCTCCATCAGTCTGTGTTGGCGGGCCTGCTTTACATTTGGCTGCTCCAAAATATATTTTCTCTCAAACGGTTGTCTGCTTGGAGTTTGAGTAACATGTCCGACGCCTTTTCTCAACTACCGCCGTTTAACCGTAAATGCCATACATCAAATAATAAAAATATTAAGAAACATTAGTGGAAACTGCAGACTTCGACAATTGTCGGTATTAATTAACAAAATGTTTTACATATAATTTTGGAGTTTACAATATTTACTGAAAGGTAAGGTTGTATGTAAGTTTGTTATATTTACTACTCCATAAGTTTTTTTTTAGCGTTTATTAATAATTCACTCGATTTTATTCTACATAATGGTTGTTTTACTGTTAAAACAAGATTAGTGTATTGTCATGTTCTAATATTAATAGTTATTCATTAATAATTTACAATTCAATTTTTTGCTTATCATTGAGTATACCAATGATGGACGTCACATATAATCATGTCTACATATAATTCACAATGCTTTTTCACAGACAATGGAAGAGAGTAACTCTTTAAGTTCCAATGCAGAAGATATTGTACAAGCGGAAGATGAAAGCATTAGCAAAGATGCCTTCAATTCCTCCGATGAAGCTCTTAAGAACTCAGGTGCCTCTTCGCCTAATAATTCAGAAAAGAATATTCCACAAAATACGGATGAAAGTTCTTGGGAATCAGAAAATAAGGAGAGTTTTATTAGGCAAGAAAATGAGGAAGATGATTTACTAAATGGACAATACGAACAAGAGTCTTCCGTAATATCAAATCAATCTCCATCAGTGCATGATGAAGCAAAAGCTGAATCAAATTATGATATTACAGCTATAAATTCATGCACAATTGGTGCTAGGTTTGATTCTGGAATTCAAGCTTCTCTTCCAGTACATAATTATTATAATCCGTAAGTTTTCAAGCATATTATTTTATATTGCCTGACGTATGAAGAATCTTTTTTATAAAAGCAATTTTCAGATATGGAATTATTCAGCAAACGATCGACCTGACTCAACCACCACCACCACCACCACCATTGCCACCGCAAAATTTACCTGGAGATCCTAGAACCGCTGCTGTGATATCACACCCACAAACTCATACTGCTATTGGTTCTCCGGCTATGGTTATGCATTACCATAGCACTAGTATGCAACATGCAGCGAGTTATCAACATGCTGGCAATTATGGTTATCCAATGCCAATGACTGGAGAAGTTTCTCTAGGGTATGGCATGAATCCCTATGTTCCTAGAACAACTCGAAGACCACACATACCTTTGCTGAAGGATTCAGTACCAATATCTACTGTACCACGTATAGCAGTCAAAAGTATGCAATAGTACTCTATCGTTGTCTATTTCTGAATACACAATTTATTTGAGTATTAACCGTTATTTTCTAGTGGACCAAGAAGAAGCAAGACCTGATGTGGCTTCTCACTTAGACGATATGTCTTGTACCGAAGAAACAATTTCAGATAGTTCCACGACGTTAAGCAAAACAACAACTCCGGGTGTACTTGAGGGCAATAAAGCCGTTGGCGAGGAGGATGAGCATAGAGTCGAGAGTCCGAAAATCCTGAAGCCGGTATTGGGTAAAGCACAAGCGAAAAAGCGTTTGATGGCATTTGCCAATAAATTTGGCGTGATTCCTAAAGTCCAGACACAGAAAAGCAAGTCCGAAGTTAACGTCAAATCGAGCGCCAGTAACCCTGTGAAAGTCAAGGCGAAACCAAAGGACACCGTGAAATCCCTCATTGATGAGGTGCACGATGCCAAGCTGAAAATAGAATCTGCACTAGAAGCCCAACAACAACAACCAAATTATACCAGAAGTAGTTCCAAATCGAAAAGAAAGACAGGTATATCTTTGATTACAAATGTAGGTTATGTTTCAGCAATCATATCTGATTTTATGTATTTTCTCCTTCACTTTAATAGCAGAAAAAATTCTTGCCATTGAAGAAATTGTCAGAGAAGAATCTAGGAATAAAAGTCTGTCATTTCCTACGGTAACATTAGGTATTTGCTGAATAGTTATATCGTCTAACTAATAATATGTTCAATTCCTTGATGACTGTCGTTAAAACTTGATTCTTAAATTGAGGTACCGAAGGAGATGCCAATAGAAATAAGGAATCCGAAGATATCAGAGATATGAGTGGAAAGGAATGGTGTAACGAAGAGGGTCCTTCAAGGTCATCGAGTAAAAAGTCATCGAACAGGTAAATCATATGCAGCGTTAGATTTTTAAAATGTTTATTTAGATTTTCAATGTTAAAGACAAATACTTTATTTCAGACGACATCAGAGTAGTAAAGATCGAACAGGTGATCGCTTAAGCAAGGAATTTAGAGACAGGAGTGAAAGTAAGGAATGGGCAGATCATAGATCATCTCAGGATGGAGAACATCGCAAGAGAAATAAAGATCATAGAAACGATAAACAGAAGCATGAATCTATCAAGGATAAAAAGGTGAAGGATAAGGATACTGGCAAAGAAAGAGGAAGAGAACTAGCAAAATGTCTTTCCTGGACTGATGTAAAAACAAGCGCTTTCACTTTAGATGAAATAATCACACTGAGAAGACATGATTTTATGGGACGACCCATGAAGAATAGGTTTGTGCTTTGAGTCATAATTACGTTTATCGCAATGATACATGATGTTTTATTTCAGAACGCCACACGATTATGCCCAACATTTAGCACAAATGTTAATGATTGGAGATTATCGTGCCAAAAGGCATCCTCTGATTGCTGATGGAATCGAAGGACCTAAGGAATTTCATCCTGAATCAGTGAGGATCACAAAAAGGGGGAGAAGCCTACCTCTTTTCTACTGTGAGAATCCTAGAGTGTCGTTGTTATTGAGTCGACAGCAAATTTTTCAATCGGTTCCTTCCGAACGTCGTGAAAAAATACGTGAAATATGCGAGGCGACCAGTACACGGTTAGTAGATTCATATTTTAATAGATAAAATATCCTAGAAAGTAGAAGAATATTAATATTGGGTCACGGGATTATTATATATTTCCAGAATGCTGGCCTTGGAGACAGAAATCGTTGAGCGACATCGAATTTGGTATCGCAATTGGGACAATACAGATCCTTTTGGCAAAGTAAAATCGCAATCGCTCCATGATAGCGAAGTATCAAAGTCCAAATGGGATAGCGAGGAAGAGGCTGCGATACCTTCATCCAGTGAGTTACAAAAGAACCTGGAAAACAGCCAGGAGGAAAGTGAAGATCCAGTATGCATGAACGACGACATGCACGCTTCCATACACTCAAACGAATCGACCGCTGATTCTGGTCTATGTATGTCTCGAGAACTAGGATTCTATTCTACTGTTTTCACCGTACAGATTCCTTTACCATTTTCGCTTTGATTTCAGTGTGCAGTATTTTTCCACCAGAACGCATCACACGTGCTGCGTCCTTAACTAGAAGTCGAAAAGAAGATGACAAGGTAATTACCGAACGATTATCGATAAAACCAATGGGCGACGAAAAGCTGGCGTCCGAGTATGAGCAATTCATGAAAATGGTGAGTAGCGATACGCCAGAATCAATTACATCAAGTGGTAATAAATTCTCCAAGGAGAATGTCGAACATACGACGTCTCTGTCATGTTACGATGAATTTAATATTGATATATCACGGGAGCCACGGCTGCACAAGAAGAAGGAGAACGAAGAAAGCACAAGCGAAAGGGAACGATCGGTTTCCCCACGGTCGGTTCCAAGCGATTGGGAAAATGTTAGGATCAAAGTGGAGAAAATGAGTGACGAAAATTCTGAGGCCAGAAGTTTGAGAAAGAAGCGCAAGCGCAAGGTCGAAAGAATGTCAACTAGCGAAAGTTCATCCACGTCAAGTTCATCGGACTACGAGGAAACATCAATTAAGGAAAAGTCGAGAAAACGTAAGAAAAGAAAACAGAAAGTCTCTAGGAAGGACTCGAGTTCAGATTCCGATACTAACGACAGTAGCTCGAGTGACAGTTCGAGCTCGGATGAGGTGAGAAAGAAGAAACGTAAGAGAAGCAGTGGAAAGAAGAGACGGAGTAAGAGGACTAAGAAGACAAAGAAGAAGCGCGGTAAACGTGCAAGATCCGAGTCCAGCAGTATAGATTCTGAGAAGAACGACAGAGGGAAGTACAGAAAGGAGAAAAAGAAACGGAAAAAAGAAACGGACGATAAAGTACGAATCGAAGATAACATAGTAGAGAATCGCAAGAGATCTAAGCTTGGAGAAATGTCAACGGAGGAAAGAAGAAAAGTGCGTGTGGATGCTGCTGACCTGGAATTCGGCCAAATAAAGGAAGAAGGAAGTCTACACGCTTTAGTGCAAGATACGGTTCTTGTAAAATGTCCTGCGCCTTGGGACAAGGACTCTAACGAGAAATCTAAATTGCTTATGCCAGAGAAAAACATGGAAGATGATCAAAAGCATTCTCACGAAAGAAGCAGTAGGAAGCGTAAAGACAGCGAAGAAAGTTTCGTTGAGGATTGGGACAGAAGTCGATTAGGCAAAGAGGAGGATGAAGAAAGGGACGTCGAGAAGGTAACGGAGACTGTAGACAAGCAACCGGAACAGGAGAATGTAATAGAAATCATAGACAACGAAAGTAAGGAAGATAGTACGGATGAAAGTAAAGAGAAAAAGAAGGGTAAATCAGAAGCAGAATCTGAAACAAGAAAGAAGAAGAGAACTGATAGAGATAGGAGAAGCGGTACTGATCTGGAAACCGATTGGGAGAAAGATAGTCCAGTAAAATCTCGACTCTCCACGCAGAAGCAAGAGAGAGCATCTAAGAAACAAGAGAGAAGAAGAAAGATGAACTGGGCTGATACAGATTTTGATACTCTGAATGTGCCTTCCTTGACACAATTGGAAAAGGCTGAAGAGAATCGAGACATATTGGACGATGAGTGGGAAGTCGATAGTTTGGATGCCATACGCGAGGCTTCCATTCAGAATAGAAAATGCAGCGCAAGTAGCTCCAGTAAGAAAGTAGAGAAGGACGTGAAGTACGATGAAAAGACGGACACTTATATAGCTGTAGGGAGAGAGACAGCTCGGGACACTAGACGAAGACGAAATCGACTCTGTGCCATAAGGATATGGGAAGAAGAGCAAGAAGAGGGCGAAAAGGAAGAGATGATGCTTATGGAGGAAAAGTCAAAGCAGAGAAGTAACGATTGGGACGCGGAGACACGGTCCATTCACGATTGTTCCGATCGAACCAACTCCAAGAGCAGCATCGATCACATAGATGCTCTAGAAGGAGTCTGGTTAAACATACGCGAAGGTAACAGTGACAGATCATCCACGAAGAAGAATTCCATCGATGGTAAAAAGGACAAGAGAAGCCGGTGGGACGTCGAGGAACATCTTGTGGAACCAGAGGAAAAATCTGTTCGACCTGTAATGTGGGAGGAAGAGGATGAATTTGATATGCTCGAACGACGTTCTAAAAATGATGATCCCACGAAGGAATCTAGAGTTCTTAATGATTCCAAGAACTTTCAAAAAATTTTGCAAAGTGTCGAATCTTCTGAGAGATCTTGGCAAGGTACACCCGGGGACAGTTCCGCTACAGAAACGTCGACCATAGAATTGAAGTTTAAGGATGGTAAAGTACGAGCCTCTGTGACAGATTCCTGGAAGGTTGATTCGCAGGACGAAGAAATTTCTAAAACTATTGCAAATGATATCGAAGGTAAATCTAAAATCCATGAAGATACTCATATTCTATATAGTCCTAGCTCTCCAGCACCTTCACAGAAGTCAGAGGACGTGGATTCATCCGATGACAGTGCTGCAAATCATTCGCCAGAAGAAGATACAAAGCTGAAAACTAAAGAATCGTCAACCCATAACATTCCAATGTCGTTAGACAAATTTCCGACTAGCGTTGAAAGTATTTCGGATTTTCCTGCCGAAGGATGGTGCATAGATGCTGGTGGTTGGAAGAGTCTTCCAGGTATTTCTACCCTTCAAGAATGTGATAAGATACCTAATGATAGTTTTGGTACCAGTTCTTCGCCTGAAAAGTCACGTCGTATGGATATATTTGCTGAATATGCATCAGAACCAGAGTCTGATGAGGAACCGTCTAAGACAGTACATGAAGAAAATGAGGACGAGGCACCGGTAACGCCAAAGAAAGAAGAAAGCAGCGATGAGAAATCACCTTTGAAATTGATCCCAAAACAATTACTGATACGCCGTTCTGTTGATGTTAAATCAAAACCAATGTTAGAATTACCGGAATCGCCACATGCTGGCACTGTGTCATTCAAAATTCAAAAGAAGATACTTAAGGCAAGTGTTCTCGAGGATGGAATCGAAGAAGAAATACTCAAGGATACTGGGAGCGATGAAAAGTCTGTATCAACTCCAGAATCTGGTTCTGAAAAACTTGACGTGAAGATTAGTCCTACGAAAGTGTGTGGGTTACGACTTACATCCACCAAACTGGACTCTGTTGTGAACCAGGAGAAGATAGTACAAAGGGAACTGGAAATGGAGGCAATGAAGGAGGTACCTAAAAAGGTTCTTGATAAAATTGAAGACAAGGTAGAGCTGGAGCCAGAAAGGACTTGCTCCAGATCATCGTCGGTCGAACGACGGAAGAGAAGTTCTGTAGAAAAATTAAAGAACGACGGTAAAAGTCATGTTCTCGACGACAATGCGGGATCTAGAAATTTGGAAAGATCAAGATCTAGAGACTTGGAGAGATCAGGGTCTAGAGACTTGGAGAGATCAGGATCTAGAGACTTGGAGAGATCAAGATCTAGAGATGCGGAAGGATCAGGATCCAGAGATGCGGAAAGGTCGGGTTCTAGGGACGCGGAAAGATCATCATCAGGATATAGAGGTTCGAAATCATCATTTCATACAGAAAATCGTAGACGATTTAGTCCCACTGATGGACACGGAAAGAGAAGAGGGAGAAAGAGCAGGAGTCCGTCTGGTAAATGGGAGAGCGAAAAGAGCAGGAGTAAGAGTAACAGTCGTAGCTGGAGCAGAAGTCGCAGTAAGAGTCCAGGAAGATGGAGAGACGATCCTCCAGGTCCTGTTCGCGATAGAGAACGTAAATCGTACAGAGCTGATGAGGAACGTATTGGGAAGTCAAAGTATTTTGATGACAGGAAAGAGAGGTCTACGCGAAGTCCTGGAAGACATTGTCCTCCTTCATTTAGCAGAGGTAGAATCTTTTTACTTTATTCATTTTGTTGTCGTTTCACAGGATTTCTATTAAATTTCTTTAAATTCTAGATGGTCCCAGGAAGCGACCGCTCAGCAGCAGAAATGATCGTGATCGAGCAAGAAGAAGGTTCAATGATAGCATTGAAAGAGATCGTGATAAGGACAGAAGATCATATGAGCCTCCTATTTTACCAAGGGACAGAAGCTTAGAGTCTGACAGATACACTGGAGCTAGGTATCGCGAAGATGAGGATGGGGACAAAGGACGCTGGAGATTTGAGGATGATAATATTCTTCCTGATATTGATGAGCAATTTATCGATGGTCAGCGATTAGACGTGGAATACGATGACAGAAGATCATTGAGAGACGAAAGCTTAGAAAGGGATATAATGGAAGGACCCATTAGACCAGACACTTTTGCAAGATACAGACGAAGGCAAGTCAGAGAATGTTTGATGTCACACGAGTTCGTAATTCATCTTATAATTTTGCTTTTACATTATTGCAGAAGTCGAGATAGAATTGATGACAGAAGAGAAAGAGAAAGGGAACGAGAAAGAGAATGGGAAAAGGATAGATGCACGCCAGAATCGGAAAGACAAGGACAATCCTCCAGAAGGAGCAAACCGCCGTTCCGATCAAGATCAAAATCATCGCCAAGACCAAGACGATCACCAGCAAGAGGATCTCCAGATCGTTACAGATTTGAATCAAGGTCTCGTTCGAGATCATGGTCGCGATCGAGGTCTAGGTCAAGATCCAGATCACGAACTAGGTCTAGGTCAAGATCAAGGTCACGTCTAAGGAGTCCTGAACGTCCTAGAAGATCCGTGGACAGACTTCGTCGCTCTAGGTCAGTTTGTACTAACGTTTATTCGATTAATGATTCATTTGCTAAATTCGAGGAGAATACATGTGTCTTGATCATCGACAATCATCTGGAATATCATTTAGATCGGTATCACCAAGGGACAGGAGTGCTAACAGTGAAAGAATAAAGGATCCGGAAAACGAGAATCCTGTCGAAAGAGGAAGACGCATCGAGACCATCGTTCAGGCGTTACCTGGACCACCAAGAATACCTGGAGACTCGGCCGGCTTGGATACTGATATGCTGGGCAATGACGCCTGTGTCAATCCTTCGAATTTCCGATATGTCACTGAAGGTGACGGAGGAAACGAATATTACTATTATTCCGAAAGTAATCTCACTTATCCACCTCGTATAGATGAGATGACAAATTCGCCGAAACGTCTATCACTGGACGATAGGTAAATACCATAAATTACGATCACGGATTAAATATATTACGTTATGGCATTTTAATAATACGTTCTTTCATGTGTGTTTGCATGAAGAAAGTTGTTTGACTACATTGATTTTATTCCAGACTTGAACTGGAGCTGGGAATCAAGAAACATGATCAGGAACCGGAACCAGGTGCTGGATATCACGCCTCATTATTTCCTGGTGACATCGGTCCATATTTGTCACCCAGTCAAGGTCATGGAACGCCCTTACCTTCTATGCAACATCAGCAACCAATATATCATAGACAACAGCCAACGGTACTTCAGGTAAACGCGTCTCTTTTAAATATCGTTAAATAGTTTGGACTATTGTATTACTTTTAATTATTTACCTTTCTCAGGTTGGTAATGTCTTACAAGTGGTACCTGCAGAATTTACGGGTACACCGACTACCACTCAACATAGTGAACCATCTTCTAGTATTCCCACCAATCGTAGCTCTAGCCATGTTGTTCGTGTAGGTAATGTTCTGCAAGTAGTGCCTACGACGAATCTCGATTGGAGCGGCTCATCTTCGACGGATTCTCAAATGATTCATTATCCTGCAGGAATGACAATTCCCTCGACGACGACAACCTCAGTTCCAATTCCCGTTCCTATGCCAGTTACGATTTCCAATGCAGTGCCTAGCACTGCTACGATCGCTACCGTATCTCCAATAGCTCCTGTGGGACTGTCGTTGCCTGTACCCATTCCAGTTCCTGTTCCGGTTCCTGTACCTGTTCCTGTCTCACCATACTCTAGAGCTGATCCGCTACCACGAGGTACATTGCAATTCATTTTTATAATATTATTACAGTCTACTTGTATTTTTTAAATATATAATATTGGACGATTTTAGTGCAAATCACAGAGGTACCAGCTCATCCTGTGTACAATTACGACGTGATAATGGAAGTCCGCAGAAAGGAAAGAGAAGAGCGAAAGCGTCTACGAGACGAACGGAGAAAGGAAAAAGAGAGGAAAAGAATTGAGAAAGTGAGAAGGAGAGCTGAGCGTATGTTGAAGAAGAGTTTTGGCAATATTCAACCTAATGTGACGTCTGAGTTGAGCCAACCGCAAAGTGTAACATCTATTGATACTGAGCAGTCTATTGAGGATGGTCGCAATATAGTAGAAAAAGTTGGAGAAGAGGAAGGTGATAATGAACCTGAAGTAGAATTGCCGGAAGTAGAGGGCATCAAAGCTACAGCAGAGGAAGAGGAAGATGTTGAAACTGAAATCGATTCTGAGGAACACACACAAACGCAGGGACCGGAACAGGAAGATGAGGAGGAAGAACTTGAGGAAGATGACGAGGAAGAAGAAGAGGAGGAAGAAGAGGATGAAGAGGAAGAAGAAGAGGAAGCTGAGGACGAAACTGAAGCGGACGAAGAGAAACGTGAAGCTGACGATACTGAAAAAGCAAGAAAAGAATTGATTTCTCTATTTTCTGACAACACTCCAGAGGAAGAGACTGCTGGCGCTCCTAAAACAGATATTCAAAAGCAAACTGAGGATATCAATGAAGACCAGGAAACAGAAGTTAAAGATTGGCCATTGTTACCTCCAACGCCTCTTAAGGGAATCCTAATTTCTCCAGGATTTGGGTATGCAATAGTAATTAATATGTCTTTCAATAAAAATGTTATCATTTTACAAACGTGATTCTTTCTTTTCAGTAAAGAAATTATATCTAACGGAGATGATGACGATATATCTGACGTGGAGGATGAGCGAGATGATGACAATGACGACGCTATTCTAGAGAAACTTCACGAGTTAAAAGACAAGTTCTCTGAAGAGGATCACTTTAAGGATGATAAGCGAATAGTGCGATTTAAAACATCTTCGAGTAGACCACGACCCAGAATAAGAAAGAGAAGAAGAAGTAGGAAATCTGTGCAATTCGCCGATGGCGTACGACCCGGAGAAGGTACTAGTCCTAGTGGTGGCGAGGGTGATATGCCATCACCGCCACCACCAACCGCATCTACGAAAGATTCAAGCAATACAGACCCTTTGAGGAGACTTAGAATCAGTAGAAAGAGCAGAAAGAAGCAAAAACGCGTGAAACCTCCTAAAACAAAGAAAAAGGTTAAGGTGAGGAGGATAGTTCTGATAAAGTTAAAAACAATTGATTAATAACTTAAATATCATATCTTATCCTTAATTCTAGGTAAAGATCATTAAATTGAAAAAGCCTAGAATAACTCCATTAACGGCAATGATGCTGGATGATTCTGATGACATGGATGATCGCTCACCACCACCACCACCTCCAGGATCTCCACCACCACCGCATCTCTGGCCAAGTTACTTGGCAGCCTATAATGCAACTCTTCGTGCACTGGAATCACAATCACTGCCTACAACTGCAACGCAATCGATATCAGCAACGCAAGCAACTCCACCCCCAACACCTTTACCCCTTCTCATACCACCACCTCCTCTTAATTACACAATACAGCCAATTAACAAAGCCTAGCACTCTTTCATGCAGACAGTCAAATAGGTAAATTTAGTACTGCGAAATGTTGTGTAATTTCAATTGCTGATTTACTTCAAAGACTGGACATCGGCAGGTTCTTGTTGTATGACTGTACCTAGTGTTGTACATCGATTTTCTTTCCCTTTTCCCTTTCACTCTTGTACATAGTGGCTCGTGTTATGTAATAATTGTTAAATTCTCACGAGCATTATAATGTATGATCTATCTAGTAAATATTACTATCGGTTCTTTGTAATATTTACTCAAATAATTTCTTTATATCCCCTGACAATATCTTCTATGTTATTTTATAGTCTTTAAAATACCTAATATTTGTAAAAGTTAGGATACTCATTTTCATAATGTTAATTCTTCTGTTTACTAAATGTACTACAACGAGCAATGAGATCGTAGTACTTTTAGTATAGTATATCGGGTTATTCACCAAGAAGTGGTCTGTGTTATTCACTACAAAAGCACCAGCTGTCTTGAAGGTACTTAGGGTATATCCCATAGTAATTGAACGACAGTTGTGATTACTAAATTTCAGCCAATGACATCGATTGATTTTTGTCAGCAGTTGAAATCAATCGATACAATTGGCTGAAATTTAATAACCGCAACCGTGTTCAATTATGGAATATGCTCTTGATTGAACGATTTTATTATTAGTCGAGGCTTATGATTTTATCAATAGGTTCGTTCGTCCAAGCGTTTTGACGTGCTTCAGAGCAGAGCCATTATCTGAACCTCTCGAATCACTGTCGGTGTGTTCGAAAATGAGCCGAGAGCGGAGAGTGCATCATTGCTTCTCTGTTTGTTGCATGAATTTGAGTGAGACATAATGAACGCTCTCAGCGCTCTTGGTTCATTTTTCGAACATACCTATAATGCTTCGAAATACATCAAATCGGCGCTTGAAGTGGAGATCCTGGGAAACGAATGAATTTTTTTTCCTAATTTTTTTTTAAAGTGCCATAGCGTAAACAAAGAGGAGCGGGTTTACAAGACCCAAGGATTCCGCAAAAGCAGTAAAAAACGGGTTACGTGGAGAGTTAAATTCGCTATGAAGATCGTAATTTCGTTTGAAAAACTGGATTTTTATTATTATATCACAAATTGCTCTTGATTCTGTATTTAAAAAATGCATTTCCCTCACACACTCTGATGGATTTGTTCAGAATAACGAGAAACAAAGAAAAAACATCTCATTTCACAATGAGTCTCTTTGCAACGGTTAATTCTGTAATGTACAGTCTATGTATCGTGGTGCCTATGACAATAAGTTTGACAAACCACCTTCTCAGATTCTTCAGTATTTCACCTGATTATAGATCTGTCAAAGACTAAGGGCTACTCTCGAGTAATATTGAATTTTCCTTCCATCTTGTGGTTCTGCCCTACTTCTTTCCTGGTTTAATATTTTTTCGTGGTGGTGCTCCCCATCTTAGGGCACTACTGTCTACTGTTAATCGTGGCCTTTTGAACTGACTACTTTTTATGTGTTCTTCGACGAGTTTTGGCGTCACGCAGATCACGTGCTGGCCCTTCCAGTATTTTACCATATTCATACTTTGCAATGTGGAGATGATATCTGTCTGTGAGATACTAGTCATTTGGCTGCAAGTTAATAAAGAATAGTGTCAAATAAGTATATTTTTACAGAATTCGACTAGCATGTTCTAAACTTGTGCATTTTACCTAAGATCCTTGATACTAAGCGTCCCTCGGAAATCACGTAAAATTTCTAAGAGAATCCAACTCCAATAACTTCTGTACGATAATTTTCCCAAGTCGCTTAGTGGTTTTTCTGGACTCCCTACTGTTTGTTCTATTCGGCTGAGCTCATAACTAAAGGCAATTAATAATTTTCCATAGCCCTGTCGTTGGAATGGCGGTAATGTCAGAATACAGGCGACGTTATTACCATCGGGAGATTCTTTTTCCTGGAGCGCAATAGTAATGTAACATAATTATTGCATTAAAGAACATACCTAATTTTTTTCTAAGTACTTACTTTTGAGAAATAGCCAACTAAATGTGCTCCATGCTTGTCAACTTCACAGAGGATATAAAATAGGAAAGGTTCAACGTCAAAGTATAGCGTTTTATGATCCAAAAATAATTTGGCCAGTAAACACAAATTCTGACAATAAATTTTGTGCTCTCGACCATCAACTTCCCAAATACTGAGTGTTCCCTTGCGATATATTTCCTTCCCCACTGGCTGCCTATGAGTACACTCACTCTAAAAAAAACCCCAACGAATCATTTTACTAACATAAGAAGTTGCTGAAAAGCATGCTATACAAATTGAATGACATACCATATGATATCTGTATGTTTTCTCAAGGCGCATATATTTAAGACAATATTCACAAATCCATAATTTTGGTTGTTTACCATACTCTTCAGGATATGGACTGAAATACCATGTGTCTATTTCATATCTTCCTATAAAGAGATATTTAGTAATTGAAGAATCCATAACAACGATATATAAAAATACAAAATATATTTACCAATCTGAATCCTATCGATATATTTAACTTTGGTAATAGCTTCATGTTCTTTTTCCAAAGCAGCAGTTGTTGGATCCATCTCTGCATATGTCTACGTAAAACAAAGTAGTATAAAAATTGCGTCTTATTAAATAACCTAAGTGGCCTCGTCAATTATAACATTGCTAAAAAAGAACCTACTTTTTGTATGTGATTAATCTCGTCATGTCTCCTCTTTTGATTTCTTGTTATTTTCCTATCAGAGGAATCAGCTAGCAAGTCATTTGATGGATTTCTGTCACCATTCTTCCAAGTTCGATCGCTCATATCGAATCTACTGGACATGATCCTATCCCTGGGCACCCACTCATCCAATCTTCTATTGTGGCCCTCGTAGTGCACGTAATACTCGTAATGACTTTCCGCTTCATTATATCGTGTCTGAATGATCTCAGCAGGATCTAAGAAAACACCACGGTATGATTTCCATAGAAATCTACTATTTCACTTTCTATCTATACGCCACTACTTTGTACAAGTAATTTGGCTTATTCAAAAAAATACGCGCTCCTCCCGCTTCAGTGTCGAAGTCGTACGTAGCGTAACGAAGTTTCCCGAAGACAGACGGAGAACGGTTACTCACGCCAGGAGTCGTCCGATCTTCGGACAAGATAGTGTTCGCCGATGTCGAGTGGCAGCTCTTCGAGACTGTCTGCATCATCTCCAGAGCCTTTGCCACCATTTGTCAGGGTATTTTCGCGTTTTTCCTGCTTGCTCATTGACTCCTTTGATCCAACCGCAGAACCTTCCTTGGCTCTTTGTTCCACATCCGCCATTTTATCCTGATGCTCCTATACGCGAGTCGCAGCCAGTCGCAGCAGTCGCAGTCAGTCGCAGCGGTACTCTATGGTCTGCGTGATCTGCGTGGTCTGCGAACTGACGCCTTTTGGAATGCTGGCGACGATACTTTGATGCTCGATGGTAACGACATCTACCGAGGTACATTAAATGGCGGAATGTATATTCCATGGATTTTCAATTGGTCAACGACTGCTGGTAAAATCCATAGGAAGATAAAATTGCAATTGGCAATCTGGATTTCTTGTATTTAGAATGAAGGACACGTTTCAGGCAGGATTCATAAAATTTACATATTTCATTTATATAAACAATTTAAGTACAGGGTTATAAGATATATTTATCTTATTATATATCGCGACAGACCTGAATTAATCAATATTATGCTTAGACGCTCGAAAGCCCGTAGTAAAATACAAAACGTTACGCATCGAATAAAACGATCAGTTCTGTATGTACATATATACAATTGCGTGGCCATATCCCTTTAGTAAAAATCCTATACGTGACGTACAAACTGTTCCAGTGATTCTGAATCGCTTTCATAAGCATCGAATTCCATTTCTGATTCGGATACGTCAAAATCATTTGAAACATTCTTTTGCTCTCTAATTGGAAATTGTCTAAGGAATTCCGTTGTAACGTTTGGAGTCGGTGGATGCAGATAATCTTGAACACTGACATATTTTGGACCTCCGAAAGTATCCAAAACGGCGATCTCACCGATTTTCAATTTGGCAAAGAAAAAGTGATGATCTGAAATACATATAACACCAGTGACTATTATAACTTGTCCGTCTGGATAAGAGCCATTTCGAAAATTATAAAATAACGAAAAACATTACCAGCTGGCATATCAGCTAACCAAGGATGACGAGTAAACATTGCGCTTTTCGCAGTATTGTATTCAGCGGTGTCATTCCTTATCTAAAATGGAAGAAATCAATTTTCTGTCAAGATTAAAGCAGCTTAATAAATTGATCTATAACTGACCGGTTTAATTTTCCCGGTGAGGACGATCCTGGCGCAACGAGGATCCATGGGATCCCATACCTTTTGTTTACAGTAATTACCTTGTGCAAGAGTCATCATGAGAGTGGAACGATGATCTTTCTATACGGGATGGTGGAATAGAAAGATAATAATATGTAGACAGCGTTATTATCTTATCTTCTGACGTATACTTAAGCCAAATATCTCGTTTCGATACGTATCAGTTAATTCTTTGAAAGGTGAATAAAAAGATGCTTGTTACAAATATTCGAAAATACTCACGGATAGATCTTGTGCTGTAAAATCTAATGGAGTCAAATATAAATAAGGAATGCCGGATCCATTGCCCAGAGGACCATCGCTAAAGGATATTACATTAACGAATGGAAAGGTTTCGGTTTCCCTTCGGGAACTGATAGTCGCCACAGCCGTCCAGTCTAATAAATAAATTTTAAATATAACGTTCATTCTGAACATCATAAGTTAACATTTAAATAAAAATTACGTTATGAAATAAGACATTGGAAATGGAATATAAAAGCGCGCAATTTAAATAGACGTCAGATTACGTCCGTTCGTCATGTGAAAAATAAGTAGAAAGGATTATAAATAGAATTCGCAACGATGCCAAGAGGTGAAAGAGCCAGGGACGTTATTCGGAATATGATTGATAAAGTATTAATTATAAAAGAAGACAATACCAGCTTGATTGACTATATAACGTCCCATAAGGGCAGCCTGATCAATTGGCGGTGGATCTTCGAAATCTTGAGGTCTACGACGATAATGCTTTTCGTGCGGTTTTCTCTTGTAGTTTCTATCTAATAAATCAAATTGACCAAAGTTACGATCCTCGAGTGCATCACCGCGAATCTTCTTTGTTCTTTTCCATTCCTGAAAGTCTCTGAACTCCTGCCATTCTTCGTACTCGCGTGAATCGGCGAATCTTCTGTTAGCTTCCAGTAACGCTGGTACCAGAATTAGAAAAAGTATCGTCCAGCGATAAATCATTGTCCAGATTATAACTCAATAAATGTCTAATATATATTTGTTACTAATCGACAAATTACAATAATATTTTAACACTCGCGACTGGTTGCACAGTTTTCGCGCGACTGACGATCCTCTACTGGATCGACACATTTGCAACTTTCGTGATTAAGCATGTAACGTACGCTATACGTATATAGCTGTATGTATAATTTTGCCACATACGATATGTACACATAGATAAAGTATAGTCACTGTGTGTCTAGTTTACTTCGCGCAATCTTAAATGACGTCGCAAGCATGTCTGAACAATTCTGATTACTTACACCTTTTCGCTTTAATCGTATTCGGAGCGCATTTACGAAGGTGCATCGCAAAGTTTCTTTCATTTTGATGTGTATATATATACACACACGTAAATCGATCAGGAAGCTACGAGAATGTACTAGAATTTGAAGGACTAACCCACGGGGAACTTGGCGCACCATGTGTCAGGCCTAATTTTACTTGTATAACCTCTGATACAACCGGAGATTGTGTTCAGTCAAAGTTTAACGCTCGATTGAGACAGAAGTCATGTCGGAAGAAAAAGTTCTTCTCCACTGTTATAATCGTGGTTGTGGGCAGAAATTTGATCCGAGTAACAGCAAGGATGGTAAGTGTAGAGATTATTTGATTGTTGTTTTAAATCTAACTGATATAGTGATTAAATAAGGTTGAGATGTCATTGCTCTTTTGTATTCTGTCGTAGATGAGTGTGTTCATCATCCTGGGGTACCTGTGTTTCATGATGCGTACAAAGGATGGTCATGTTGTAACAAGAAGTGTACAGACTTTACAGAATTTTTAAATATTAAAGGCTGTACGAAATCACGTCATTCTAATGAAAAACCATTGGAACCGGAGAAGCCTGCTGTTGATAAATCAAAAGCAGATGAAGTAATACAGGTCACTGCACAGCCACTTAATAATGGACCGAGTCTAGCAAGGCCAGCATTCGATAGTCCTCAAGTTACTTTAACTCCTGTAGTGTCTCCTGCCTTGTTACAACAAATTGAAGGACTGACAACTACCCAATTGATCGACACTAAAGAGGGTGTTATACCTATTGGTGAAAATTGTAAAAATAACTCTTGCAAGAGTACGTATCAAGGTCCTGAATCGGATGAAGGTGAATGTGTTCATCATCCTGGTGTACCAATCTTCCACGAGGGCCTCAAATATTGGTCTTGCTGCCAAAAGAAAACAACAGACTTCTCTACATTTTTGGAGCAACCAGGATGTACGCAAGGAAAACATCTGTGGAAGTCTAAAGTAAGATTTTGTTTTGTTCAAATTATTAAATTTTTACTAATGACGCTGTAGCTTATACTCCCTTTCTTTTCAGAACACAGATAAAAAGGTGAAGTGCAGAATGGATTGGCATCAAACTGGATCTTTTGTAGTTATTTCAATCTATGCCAAAAAATACCAGCCTGATAGATCTTCTGTAAAATTAAATCCAATACGACTGACTGTAGAGCTTTTCTTCTTGGAAGAAAATTCTAAATACAATTTAGATCTTGAATTAAGAGGGGTATGTGCTTAAATATTTTGTATCATGTCTATTTGTTTATTAAATATTTGAAATAATAATACTAATAAAAATATTTATTTAGATCGTTGATGTGAATCAAAGCACTGTAAATATGCTTCCAACCAAGGTAGAAATTAAATTAAAGAAAGCAGAACCTGGATCTTGGGCAAAACTAGACTTCCCTCGAGAAACGGATGATTCTAGTGAACCTGACACATCTCAGAATATCGAGGAAACAATTAGCACACGAGTGGACGCAGTAGACCTTACTGATTTGTGATTCTAAACAATTATTTGAATGAGTTACAATTTAAAAGTTTGTTTATCACAGTGCTTATCCAGTTATTTGAAAGAAAATTTATTTTCTGTTCAGCTTAACGCATCAAACATTGCCAATAAGCTCAAAGCATTTGTTTACAGACTATAATTATAGCTGCATATTTATGCTGTATACTTTTTGAATTAATAAAACGGTCATTGATGTTTTAATGATGTTCTTAATTCAATGTTTGCATTTTTTTTACAGAAATTTCTATTGTTAGTATAAATATATTTGGTTTAAAATTTGATATGCAATATAATTAATAGAAAAGTATCAATGTACATTATACGACCTATGTATATAAAATTCTCTTTCCAATATTGTTACGAATATTTGGTCAAATAAGTATGTAAATAATTTGACATTCTGTAGCAGATGCTGGATTAAACATAACCTATGTAAGTCAGTGTGTCAGAATATAAAATGACGCTCGAACTAACTTAAAATTGTTTTGGAATATTTATCTTGTTAAATATTGGGCCCCTTTTCTCATTTATTAAAATAACACGTTTTCCATATTATAAATATATGTAGTAAGGTTTATGAGGCAACTTTCTTTCAGTTTCATCAAAATCATGACTACAATAAACAAAAAATTACGGGTAAGTGCATGTGTTTATACCATAATTATATTGGAAGTATTTATTACGTCCAAAACAGAAAAGGATCGTTATAGCAACATATATGTGTATAATATTTATATCATTATTTTAGATACTGGCCATTCATGGATATCGTCAGTCTGATATTTCTTTTAAAGCAAAATTAGGAGCATTAAGAAAGACTTTCAAAAAACAAATTGATTTTACTTTTGTAAGAGCACCGCATGAAGTACCTAGTGAAAGTAATAATAGTAAGGATAATTCAGAAACAAATGGTAATAATTTCTTTATTTCTTAATTACGATGACTTTAGTAATGTTATTATTATTCTGCAAAAACCACTGTGTAGGATACGGTTGGTGGTTCAATACGCAAGATAAGGCATTCAAAGCTACTATCTCGAGTGATCTATCAGTTGGCTTTGAAGAAAGCTTAGCTTTAATTGAAAGTGTCTTTGAAGAATCAGGTCCATTTGATGGTATACTCGGATTTTCACAAGGCGCTGCTTTTGTTTCAATATTATGTGCCATGCAGCAAAAAAATTGTAATATTCAAATTACAATAATCTAGAAAACTACTTACCTTGGCTACAAATTAAAATACATGTCATATTTTTGCAGTGACCCCAATTAAATTTAAATTTGCTATTCTTATATCGGGCTTCAAGTCACTATGTGCTGTTCACCATATATTTTACAACGAAAAAATTACTCTGCCTACTCTACATGTCTATGGAATAGTTGATCAAGTTATTCCTGTAGGTAAGAATATTTCTTTCTCGCATGACTTTCTTTAATACGCAACTTATCATTGAAACATGTTAGGTTTAGAATGATTTAAAATAAAATGTATTATTATAGGAATGGCAGAAGAATTAGCTGAATTATATAGCAATGTAAGTAGAAAGACACACGAGGGAGGACATTATGTTCCAGGTAAAAAAGATATATATAGTGATTTCATTAGTGAAATGATAGAGAGCAAATGATAGTACATATCTGTAGCTATATTATGTATAAAGAAAAAGAATAAGAGAACTTAATAATATTAGCAAATTTATTACAAATTACAGAATTGCTAAATATTAGATCAGGAATTTAAGTATAAATAAATACCAAGAACGAATTTCGATTACTTAATTTACTGCTTCAAAATATCACATAATTGGTTTTAATATACAACAAAATTTGAAATAGGACACGTGAATACAACCTGAATTTTAATACCGGTGAATTAATAACATTGGGAAAGGGAGAAGGGAAAAGAATATACAGTTAATACAATTTGTAATATATACTTTTAAATTACTGTATTCTTAAAATCTCAAACTTTACCATTACCGTGATAAAAAAATTGTATCGTTACAAATTGTTTCAGAATCGGTTGTGTGAAAAGGGGACCTTGTGCTTATCAATTTACAAGACAATTTTCTCTCACAATTTGAATTTTTTCAACTCTTACTAAATTGTACTTGGACACCTGTTTAAATTATTCCAGATTAAATCACGTTCCATAGTATTGAATTCGTTAGCAAAATCAAACAAATGTTGCCACTTAAGTCCCACAATTTCTAATTTCCATAAAGGAAAAGTGTCGAGCAATTGATCACCATGTAAATTTGATGAACTTGGAAGGCATGTGCCTAGGAAATGATAAACTAATAGTAAAAGAAATTGTTATTGTTAATAACGTTTCTAACATGCCTTCACACGTTCGCACTGGCCTGCTACTTTCAACTATGTTCATACATGTCATGCATTCATGTATTACGATTCAATGTCCAATTGTTTACATTCTTTAAAATTTCTCTGTTGTGTATCACGAAATTGTACTTAACTACAAGACCAGCTTAGGATAAGTGATTAAAAAATCAAAGGACAATATTAATTTATCATAACAAATAAACAAACAACAGTACTTTCAGGCAGAGGAGAGTTTGCTACGCTGTTGAAAAATTTAGTCAATTCAGGTTTTTAAGAAGTTACATCAATCAATATCCTGGTGAAAATGTTTTAATTTATCTGAAATAATCATATATCAGGGTTTTAAATTTTAATACAAACGACACCGTATACTCTCATGATAATACAAGTTCAATTAAACTATTACGTTTTGTAATAATTTCATACAATTTGGTAAACCCTTTAGTATCTCTCCTACATTTTGAAGCCATTAATTATTTAAAAAAGTTTTTATAGGTGCAAAGAAATATCTTGTGCCTAATGAACAATGTTTATGCTTAATAGGTTCAATCAAGTTGAGTTAATAAATTTGTCATTTCAATGGTAACAAGGTACACGTGCAAAGTTGCGTGATGTTGGTAAAATGAGTGTAGGCATTTCTCCTTATCTACGATATTAATATTACTAGACCAGTCTCAAAAGCCTCACATTTTTGTTTCCTATAGGGGAGGGGGAGGGCACTTACAAAACCATATTAACAAAACCTCTTTGGATATCGGATGAAGTTAACTAGTGTTAATTCGCAATGAGACAAGCAATGGAATGGATTAGTCTTTAAGGAGAAACAGAAAAATCTTTCATTACGAACAAGACTCGTTTTGCAAAGGAATAATTGAGTTAGATTTCAAAACGGTACAAATTACTTTAAGGATTCTTCCTGATTTAATATAATTGTATTGAAATATATGGATATATTTGAGGGATTTTTTTTCTTCTTGTCTTGGACACAATTTAGTAATTTTGCAAGACGTTTGTGGATGTGGTTCCTTGTGGTTGTATTGGCTTCGTTCAGGCAATTAAGTCTACAAAATACTTGATCTTTTGTTGGATCGATGATATGATCCATTGGAACTACCTAATGTTTTGACTACAAGGGGTTCACCGATATTAGAGGAAATGTGATTCTAATATCAGTATCAAACTCGTGTATATATATACATGTATATATATTTAATATTCACATTGCTCATTCATGGACTCTCCAATGCCTGTTGGAGTTATGACGATTATTAAAGAATTGAACTCGATACTTAATCGTCGATTAATTCGCAGTAATTCGTCGTGATTCAAGGAGATTGCTCTTGTCCGTTAGCTTCCTGAGATTTCATGACATCAGGCAAATCAGGAGGTAGTGAGAACGGAGTCATTTCAAGTGGTTCAAACTGTCCATTCTCTTGACGCACAGCAAGTCCTATCAATGCAGGGGACTGTGCTTTAGCCGTAGCCGACGTAAGACCATAATCCGAGAGAAATTTAATATCAGACATCAAAACATTGTCCTTGTTATATAGTTGTTGATTAACAGGTGGTATCTTCAATATACCTAGAAGAAAATTGATACAAAAACATAATGTGTTGATGCATGGTAGTTAAAAACATTTTCATGATGATTTTGAACAAATCATAGTGCTACTGATGAGAACTAAGAAACATGCTTTAAATGATAAAAAAATTGGATTCTCACCTTCAATAATTTTTTTAAGTTCCAGCACAGATGTATTATCCTTGGCATCAGTGAATATTGTCATTTTCTTTCTCCTGATCATCAGAAATACGTCCTACACGAAGGAATAAAGTAAGTGTTTCTAGGTTAGAACATGTCAAAATATAAAGCTATTATTAAACGTATTATAAGACAAATCGGAAGCAAAGTAAATAATCACTCACCATTATGTATCTAATTATTCCTAATTACAGTAAATTCGATTATTCGAATAATTCGGAGTTATGCACTGTACGCTGTTATGTTTATCTCCAAGGCCTCAGGTTATGGATGAAAGGTTAAAATAACCTGCCAAATGCAAATGGTAGACTGACACGAAAAGTACTACTGACGGCGCTTCCAATAAACGAAATCTCTGGTAACTGTTTGTTTGTTCGACCAATCACGCAATTCTCCTTCCTTACCAAGTAAGTTCATGCCAACCAAAAGTAGAATTCTCATGCAGTTGTTTAGCACAAATTGAACAATTCCATTGGATAATAATTGATAATAATTAAAAAAAAAGTCGAAGTTGTGCAGCTAATTTTACCGAGGTCTATTGGATTCGGAGCCTACACATCGTCAACTCGAACCAAACGAACCCAATTTCCACTGACCACCTAATGGGAATGGCAAATAAAAGCTAAACGAAATATAAATCTGCCAGTTCATTGTAAACCGAACCAGAGGACGGACAATCGCGATAGAACGTTCCTGAAGACGATTGGCTCTGCTGGTTGATTTAAATTTCTGACGTCATGCGCGAAACAGCCCATCTGTCCGCGATGCTTCTTCATGTCCAGCTGTCCCTCGTTTTGGCAGTGCGCTGAGAGAATATTTTCCGAGTGGCCATCGCCGTACGGTTTTTGGTGAAAGTGCATTGCCCTGAATATTGAGAGTGAAAATTCAGCGTTAGCGGTACGCTCGCTACTCAGACGATCGGTTTTTTGTTTGGAGGCGATTCTCTTAACGCGGAAGAAAAGGCTCGCGGCAGCGTGTAACGGTATCAGCAAGCAGCGCAACACAGAACGACCTTCTGATACTCGCATAAGGCAAAGACGTACGCAGCAGCAGCAGCAGCAGCA
>JARQSV010000387.1:3489037-3500743 GCA_030142285.1 Calameuta idolon
TTTTTTTATTCTCGTTCACGCCTCGGCGAAGCCTCAAACCCACTGACGCCGCAGACGCGCCGTGCAGCACGCATCGGCACGTGGAAATTCTGTGTCGCGGAAACTTATTTAAATATTCGCGCAGCGGCTCCCACAGCTCTACGAATCGCATCGCTCTTACACGGCCGCGTACAGCGCTAATTTATAATTACGCAGCACGCGATGGGATAATGGCGTAATAACAATTTCCTCCTTGCAACAGTATTTTTCAGGGTGAAAAAAAAAACAAAAAAAAAAATTCCTCTTAGAATTAACATCGATATTTCGTATCCGTAAAGCACATATTATTTTCCTTAAAGCTGCGATCGATCCAGTCCGTCGCAATCGACTGCTCGTCCAATAGTCGCTAAGCACGACAGTCGCTACGGGATAATTTCATTGTGGACGAACATTCATATTTTCATCGGCACATGAATATAGATATACACCCGTGTGCTATTTACGAGATCCAGTCAATTCGTTCGCCTGGCACCGTCACGTCGCGAAGACCCTTAAATAATTTAAAGATCGATGTGGCGTGACGAATGTGTCGCTTTCGTGAAGATGAATCCTTAGTTCGTTCCAATGAGCATTCGCTTTCGTGATGCTCCCGTTATCGGCCGAGAGTTACGTCGGGGACGTCGTCGCGACGCTACCGACGTGGTACCAACTTTTTTTCATCCGAATATCGAAATGTCGTTCCGCTCTGTGTCAGTTTCCATGTCGGCTGCATTAATTCGTTCGATACGACCCAAGGATCTTATCTGCTACGTGACTACGTGCGCTCTGCAGTCCTATTCGACCTGTTTCCATGTTCCGTTTTGGCTCCGTGCTGCAGCGCCTCGAGTCTCCTGGTCCTGGCCGAATCTGGGCCGTTTCATGAAAACGGAATCGATGGACCAGAGACTTCGCGTGTGTAGCGCGATACGCGACGGGACTTTATTACGTAACGACAGTGACTTGTATATATAATTAACTTATATTGTGGACTCCCCCATACGTCATCACGTCTATAGTCTCTTATCGGGACAGTAAAAGAATTTAATAGCGACCTTAGGAGTCGCTCGATGTAAACTTGGTTAGGTTGCTAAAAAGACGATTACTTCCCGGGCGCACCCATCCTGCGTCCTTTATTACTCATTGTCAGTCAGGATTCTTGACGTCCCACGATCGATCGATTATACGCGTTATCGACTGCACCGCTGGTGCTTTTGAGATATCGAGTCTGATATTGAAATTAACGCTTCGATCATCGCCGCGAAAGAAAATGAAAAAAAAAAAAAAAAAAAAACGAAGGGTTTGATCTTCACGTGGTAATTCAAAGGGTCTGGGCTGTAGAGTAACAGGGTATGGACGCGTGCCATTTAACGCGCAGCGTTAATTGCAAGGAGTTAGTGCAAATGAGGTATAGAGAAAAGTTGTGGGAACATGAAAAAAGAACGAAGACACGGATACCAACCTTTCGACTAATTATCGCAATAACCGGGCAGAGTGCATTCGAGCGAATATTGGCACGCGCTAACACGCCTCTGCACGGGATTTCGTGCGCGCAAGAAACGCACGCGTGTCACTGCGCACCCATTGTGCATTGTTCTCCGGGTACAAAAGAAATTTCGCAAATTTTACCTAAACCCCCGATTTATGCATTTTTTTGTGTCCTTCGTCACGTGCAAAATTTTTCTTTCTCTCTCGCACTATGCATCTATTCGTCGCACGTGTTTCTGGGTAATAATTCTTTTGTCTCTCTCTCTCTCGCTTGTTTCAGGGTACTGAAACCCCCTGGCGGTGGAAGCAGCGACATTTTCGGCGCTGCCCCCGAGGAAACGAGTCCTCGCCGGGTCAAGAATCACAATCAGTCCCAGCTGGGATCGACCATTTTTGGCGAGAACAATAGCGGCAGCAACAACTGCTCCGATACCCCTCGCGGCAGCAAGCCTGGTAATGATTCATACAAACGTCTGTTTGGTCCTCCCGATGCTCCACCTACCCCAAACTCGAAAAATCACATGCGCAGCAATATCTCACTCTGCGCTGAGAGTTCGGCCATTTCTTCTCCAGCTAGGAGCGTCGACTCCAACGGCACGCGTCACAACGGCAATGCCGCTGGCAACGGCGTCAACGCTTGTTTCATCGATAACACAGGTAACATACCGATTGGTCGTACCGCTATCTTGAAATATGTGTACGATAAAGAGGCCTCCGTTAAGAAAAAAAAAAAAGAAAAAAAAAATAGTCTAAAGAACAAAACAAAGAATTAACGTACAGAGAGACGTATACTTTTGGCGTTTACTGTACCGTAGACGTTATTCCGGAAAATTTTCTATCGAGGAATTTAAAGAGTCTCCAACTTGACTCGACATGTTGATTCCGGTCCTCTGCATTGTTGTCGATGAATTATTGCGTCGAGGACCGTAGGACTTTTTTTTGTTTTCAATTGTCAGGCCAATTTGAAAATTGTCACTCGATATGTACGTCGTCTTAATTGAATTCTTCGCAAGCAGCTTTTAGGAGAAACAAACGATTTCGTAAGTGTGTTACGAGACATACAAGTAGATGACACGACACTCTCTACACACTACATTCTATAGACTCTATAGACTCCGTAGACTCCGTAGACCGTTGAGCGACTCGACTTTATGCCGCGAAGCGTAGAGGTCATTTTTTTTTCATAATTTAGTCGCGACTGGAATTTACGTATTATTTGAACATTTGCAAAGTGTAGACTGGGCCTATTTCCACAGATTTCAAAACACATATTTTGAGTTAGTCATACCATCGTTATCACGGTTCTCACTACGTTAATCGACACTTACTTTTCTGCTTAACGATTCGTTTCACAGTTTTCATTTTTTTTTTTTTCGTAGTTCACTACACGTGTGTCTATTTAGATTTTGTACATATATTTTTCACTTACTTTTTCTTTTTTTTGCTTATCATCCACGAGCCTCCAACCGCCCTTTTCCGTTTCACTCTTGACTTCGGCAGTAAAGCAAAATTAATATGGCCGACAGCCACGAACGTACTTTTAACAAGATTAAAAGTCGTGTGAACGAAATACATTAACCAAAAGGTGACCCACGACTTTCACGCAACGTTTTAAAAAAATTTTTGGTTTAATCAAATTCTATTTTTGTTTACGCGGATACACGTGTCTTCACGCTCCATATTTGTTATCGTTCATCATCATTGAACCATTGCCATGTTAATTGCCGTTTTACTTCTTATTAATTCTTACACGCGAACGAGTCCAACTCGAATTTTCTGTTTTCTATTCTTATTCGTATGTAAATTAATTAAATGAGATGACTGGTCAATCGATACGTACGTTCGACTCGTTCGCACCATTAATTGGTACACACTCTTAACATGTGATTGGGGCGAATTGTGGTGGTTTCGCAATGGTGTGTCGTGGTGCATGGGTGAATTTGTTTGGCTTTATTGGGTATGTGGCGGATCGTCCTGTCCTGTGGTTCCTGCAGGAGGATCGTCCTGCATGCCACGTAACCCGGTCACCGGAGATGGAGTTGACGTGACGCCAGTCAGGCGCAGCGCACGAAAATGTAGAGGTAACGTGTTTTTTTTCCCTCCCCCCAGCCATTTCACATTTGTATGATCTATTTCCACTAGCTCATAGATCCCCGAATTAAACACTTTAATTGGATCCTCTTCCCTGTGGATACATTTTATCCCTTAATTTACTCCCTCACTGTGGATGATCTTTCGATGACTGTGTACGTGTGCACTGTCGATGTAATTAACGATGTACTTAGTGGCTTTTTTTTTTAAATAACAGAACAGTCATCGACGGATCAATCTTCAGGAATTACCAATTATAGTTTACAATTAGGCAGATGGATCATTGGTAATGATTTATTTTAATTGAACTAACGATCCAACTGTCTCGTAGCTTTTAATGCAGTCTTGAGATCATCAGGCCTCCTATGGTCTCTGCATGGATCTTGCAGTGCACCGTTTTCAAGGAACAAGGGTTGTGCCGAATTTTGTCCTTTTTTTTTTCCTCTTCAAATTTCTTAATCATCTTCTCAATGATAGTCAGTGTGTGCATTCTTCTTTTTTTTTTTTTTTTTTTTTAAATGAAATTTGGCAAACTCTTTACAGTAAGTGTTGATCACTCTAGATTAGAAGGGTAAGTTTTTTTTTTTAATTTAATTAGCATATATTAAAAATATATTTAGTCCTGTGTAGTTTATCCTAGAGTTCCTTAAAGAAACGAATTGACAGGCTCGGTAGTGAATTAGTTGTGGTCTGAAGGTGCCAACTGTCAAAAAATAATTTTAACGTTCCATGTCGAAAGTCATTGCCAATCTGGCGCGACAAAAAGGAACTGAAATAAGTGACTCTTTAGAAGTCACTGCTTCGATTGGAAATTTGGACTATAGAGGGAAGCATGGTGATACTTGGGGGACAATAGTCGTGTTTGAATTTAGTGCATGCCCGGACAATCTCACGAAAGAAAGAGTCACCTCCGAGAAGGGAATACTCGTATTTAAAAAAATTAAATCCCCAGAAATTTCATACAGATCGCGAGTTACTTTTGTAATTTTTTTTTTATATTAGAACAAAAACCAAGACACGAATTCGCGATTAAGAGCAGCCGCGGGCACGTTAATTCGAATGAGAAACTGGCAGCGAACGATTCCGAATAACATTGTGACTTTATCGGCTAAGAAGTGCGCAGCGACGCTTCTGATTCTCTAACTATCGCGTTGTCTTTCTCCAGATGGTAACCCGGTAACTGGAACTGGATATTCACCGGACTCGCAGAACAACGGCACCTCGGTGCAAAATGGACACGCTAACGCTAACGCGAACGCGAACGCGACTACGAACGGCGTGGAAAAGTCATCGAACGAGACATCGCCGGGCGCTGGTGGCGGAAGGATGCAGGGACGTAATCGCGTGCCACCTGGCGGATATTCCTCAGGGCTGTGGTAAAGGCCGGATTAAATGACTTGACGACTCGTAACATCAAAGAAAAAAAAAAAAAAAGCAAAAATCATTTTTAAAAATTCCTCGCTTCAAAATACACCTTGGCCTGTCGTTACTTTTTTGAGATCCCGAAGGACGCGTTAGACGAGGACAAGATCTTATGAGAGAAAAAGAAAAAAAAAAATATTTAAAAAGTCTTGGAGAATAGCGGAAAGGAATTTGACCCTAGGAGCAAACGAAACCCGCAATGACTGAAGTTATGCGATTTGAGAAAGAGAATTAAAACAAAAGAAAAGAGAAACTAGAAAAATTTCATTAGCGTCGAATTATCTTCGACTTTAGCGGAGATAAATATTTAAAAGCGCAGCAGCGTCGTGTAAACTGCGCTAAAGTTTGATCCTGTCCAATTGACGATTGGCGATTAATCGAAAGAGTCCTGAGTCATCGGATCTCCTGAAATTCCTTTAAATTAAAGACTAGCTCCCCCCTTCCTTCCCTCTCCCCGTCCCACCTCCTGCCCCCTCCCTCCTCACAATTGGCGACGGTCCGCATGAGATTATAATTAGCGATTAAGCTAGCGGACGATAATCGATTTCGGCGCACCGAAATTGTACATTAGATAGTTGTTTCTCGAGAATAATTAAAAAAAGAAAGAAAGAAAGGAAAAAAAAAAGGAACATATTAATAAAAGTACACTGTATTCACTTAAAATAAAGTGCTTTCTTAATTCCGTGCCTTTTTCACATTTCGCATTTATAATTCGGCGAGCACTTGCTCCGCTGCCTACTATATTAGCTACCTGCCGACGAGCAGTATAACGATTGTGTCTATTTTCGTCCGATACGAGATTTCGATGCTTTAATTACGTATGACAATTAATACGGCAACCCAACGCATTCGATTATTCCTATCGATAGCCGTTCAATTATTTATCGATGTTCATCCCAATCGATGAGGAAGATCTAGCGTCGAGCGTATTTTATTAATGTACCCCAGTCGCATTTACTTTCTTTAATTCGCTTTGTCGCAGTACGACGCACGCAGGAAAATTCAATGTATTTATTTAATCGGCGAGAAACCTCTCTTCACATATTATGTATACGTATATATTTGTTTTCTGCCCCCTCCCCCCTTTTATTCCACAAAGTATGTTTCCTCGTTTTGGTGTGAGTTAAGCTGCAAATTTACATGGTTCGTGATGTATCGCATTTACCGTGAATACCCTTTTTGTACTCTGGCATTGATTAATAAACATTTTGTAAACAATGCAACAAAATAATACATATACCTTATCATTCATTGGCAATCTTTATTTTGAACGCATAACCCTTTCCTCTCGGGACGACTCTTTCGATCCGAGGTACCTTTTCTGTGATACAAAAACAAAATTCTAGCTGAAAGATACTAAATAAAATTCGTTGAATGCAAAACAATGTAATTGGAATGAATATTTATGTTAGCGAAGAATAAGACGAAATTCGTTTGGCAGAAAATAATTTAAATGACAAGAGAGTCGATGAAGCACGAAGAGTCGATATGCTTATTCAAAAAGCAGCAATGAGACTCTTGACAGGAGTTTCATTGTCTTTGCAAAGTGCTGCAAAGATATGCTTGTGATTAGTTTCGCGCTCCAGACGACTCGCTATGTCATGGGCTCTCTTAGTAATACTTTGAGGTATTCCGGCAAGTCTTGCGGCATTAAAGCCGTAAGACTTTGGACAGGCTCCTTCGCTTAACTTGTACAGGAACGTTACTGTCTCCTGCGACACTTCCTCTTCCTCTTCCTTCTCCACCATGCAAGCCTGTGAAGAGATAAAATAACGATAGGAGCAAAGATATGTTGATGGCCTTCGCATTAAAAAAAAAAAAGGATAGACAGGATGCAGTCTTACCATGTGCGCCAATGTCACGTTATCGTTGCTCTTGTAATCTTCGACCAACGAGTGATAATGCGTCGAGAAGAGGGTGCGACATTGCATTTTGACAAGAGCAGAAACAACGGCTGCTGCTATGGCTGTACCATCGTACGTCGATGTTCCGCGACCTGAGATAACGAATTGGGATTGTCGGTAAAGCAGAGAGCGCTCGTTGCGAAGTTGCCAACGCGTAATTAACTAGAGTATCGTGTTCTTGACTGACCTAATTCGTCTAGCAGCACCAAAGAATGCGGTGTGCCGTGTTGCAGTATGGCTGCTGTTTCGCTGAGCTCCACCAGGAAGGTGCTCTGTCCGGCCATGATGTCGTCGTTGGCGCCGAGTCTCGTGAAGATACGATCGACCAGTGACAATTTACAGGAAGTCGCTGGTACATGACAGCCCTTGAGATAAGAATACGGAGAGAAGCAGTTGAGAGATTGAGTAATTGAACATTTTATTGCAAAAAGTGGATAATTACTATCTGCGCCATTATTGCGAGGAGACCCAGTTGGCGCATCAGTGTCGACTTTCCTCCCATGTTCGGTCCAGTTAGTATTACAAGGGAAGCGGATCCCTCGCACGCTAATAAAGTGTCATTGGGTATGAAGTTGTCGGAAGAAAGACACGGATGACGACCATCTCTTATCTCGATGAAATTCTGCTAACAATTGAATATGATGGTTGAATTTTTTCAGAAGTGCATTAGATGGTTTTAGTTTTATTTTCTATTTCACTTACCTTTCCGTCTTCCGTTTCATCGTGAATCTCTGGAATGCACATGTCGCCGCTGTGAGAATATTCAGCCAATGAGATGAGGACGTCCAGTATGGCCAACTTGTAAACTGCCCTGTTCCACATTTCATATTTTTCACTGAACTTTGCGAAAACCCTTCTGTTCAGATCCTTCAGAACTTTGTCTCTGTGCTCCTCTGCGTTGGCTTGCCTTGATAGAAGTTCCTGCAATCAATCTAATCGGTAATGTTTGCAAAGATTTATACTATTTTTTTTTTTAAGAAAAGTAACCAAGGAAGCAGACCCTTGCTTCTGCCGTGTAATAACGTTTGAAGCCTTTACGTTGTGACTGTAATTCATATCCAGGACCGATCTTCTTCACTTGACTATCAGGAATCTCAATCTGATAACGTTTTCTGTCAGTTCCATAGAATGATATTTTAACGCCAAAGTGATCTCTTTGCTTCTTCAGATATTCATCTAGATCTTTCTTTACGGCAGCTAATTCTTCTAAGACAGAATCATATTCGGTATCCACACCTTTTTTGGGTACGATGCACCCTTCCTTTTTGGCTTCCTCGTGATCAAATGCAGTCTGCACAATTTAAAGTATTAATACCGATGCAATGGTAGTCATGAGACGATGGATCAAAGCGTAATAATTTTTAATAAGGACCTTGAAGTGATCCAACGTGTCTTGTAAATTTGGAAAGTCCCCATCCGGTTCTATTCTGGTAGACTGACAAATGAGTGAGCTAGTAAAGTCTGAAAATGAATGTTTTTAAAACACCATAAAACGTGTAAGTAAAAAACAGATCTTAAGTAATATTACCTTCGAACAAAGCAACAATGTCCAAAACTTTTTCAAATCCATCGAGTGTGGTTGTAAAATCCAATATCTTTCTCTTCGAGTAAGTTTTACCTTCAAACATAATGGCTCTTCCGTCTGGATGATTTCTCATTTTAGCAGCATTACCTTCCGCATGTATTCTGCCGGTCATTAAGATGGATTATAATAAACAATATAAAAAGTGGTACGACTCTCAATAATAATTGACGTTTCTACTGACTTGCTAAGCAATCTTTCGAGATCTGGAAGAGAAGCGAGCATAGCTCGAGCACTTTGTACAACGTCTACCTTATCCATTAATTCAGTTATGGCTTCCTGGCGTTGTATTATTACAGATTTACGACAAGACGGCCTGCATATCCATTCTCGTAGCAATCTACGGAGTAATCATTCCCTTACAACTAGATTCACGGAAACGGTACGTTCTGATTCTGTAACCTGAAATTATTTCATCTTTTCTGCAACCCACCTCTTACCAAACGGGGTGCAGCAGCGATCTACAGTAGCAATGAGGGAGCCCTCGTTCCCTAGGACTTTTAAATTATTTATCGTAATGGCATCCAGTACCATATTATTGGCCAACTTTGCTTTGGCATTAGAATCGACAGTGTTGAAATCAGGTGGTATGTAAGTCTGGAAGCGTCCCTGCGCTAATAGTTGCTGATCAAGTAGATAATTTTTCAGTAAGTACACACATCCGCCAAGTGCGGATACCGCCAGTTCTTTGTCTTCTGCTGGAGTTAATCCTAAGGTATCTCCTAGTCGAAGAAAGCACATTAGCAGAAGAGTGCTGGAGCACTTAATTCATTTAATATATTTACCCTCGTTCAAGTAAGGCTGTAGACCTGCGGGCCAGGTAAAATTTGAGTCTGATTCACGTTTGAAATAGTCTCCTTCGTGAAGATTCTGCAAGAAGATAAGAACATATCAGATAATATAAAATCATTAGAAAAGCTCACGTTCTTACCTTTAATGTAGTTCCTGCTGACCAGAATTGTGACTCACGGAGCAAAGGTTCCTTTATGACTGTAGTTAGTAATCTGCTTATTAAGCTCAGAGTTTCCTTTGACAAATTACCTTGTTCATAAATAACCTGAAATGATAGTCTCGACGTTACGTCACTTTTAAAGAAGCTATATTACAGTTATCTATAAATGAGGATCACAAACTAACATGAGCTGGTGGATGGTGAGCGAGCAGAGTTAGCAGTCTGGAGTTATAACGATCATCCTCAAATTGTCCCAAATGGAAGTCTCCAATGGTGGTATCAAGAAAGCATACTCCAAATGAAACCATTGTGGACGTGGAGTCCCGCTTTTCTACCAGTGATAATAAATAATTCGAATTGGGAGTGGATGCCTCAGCATCCTGCGGTGTATAAACTCTAGTACCTCTTGTACTTATTTGGCATATTTCTCTCTTTACTACTTTATCGAATTTCGTGGGCTTACTCACTGCAAGAACAATGCATTAATTAATATAATATTGAATTTATAAGATTTAGATTAATATTTAGTTTTTAAGGAAACTCATACTTTTAGAGCAACGTTGACTCATCATATCAGGATTCTCGGTTTGCTCCACTCTTGCTACTTTATATCCTCTCTCAATTAAACTCGCTGAGAAGCGGCCATATGCTATTTCAGGAAAACCAGAGTGTGCAAATTCTCCCTGGAACATTGCCATCGATTTTTTTTTTTTAATGTAACAGGTCAGTCTCCCTGTTAAAACGTTACGAACTCTTTAGACGCTACTTACACGCATGTACGAAAGACTAAGTTCGTTAACACCGGTAACAGCATCCATGTGATACAATTCATAGAACTTTCCCACTTTGAAGAAGAGTACGCAATCGAAATGTCTACTCTTTAATTCCCACCATTGCCTCATTGCCTATAATAAGATTGGACGTAAAGAATTATTTGATTCTTAAGACTTAACGCTGTAAAGAGATGTTAAATCAATCATACAGGTGTTTGATTGTTCTTGAAGTCTTCAGGAACGTAAACAGTTTTGGGATCGTAGTTGGGATCTGTCAAAGGTTTCCTGTTTATGTCGCGTATTTTGTTTGGTTGCAAAAAATCATACTTCAGATGAGGCCATGACTCTATAACGTGTGCTCCTGCACTTGCTCCTTGATTTTGTGATGGAGCAACGGAAGGCTTAGGCCCTTCCTTTCCCTAATAAAATTAATTTCTTTATTTTTTTAATATGTACTGTAAAGCATGTATTTTTCATATATACTTACTGTTTTTTGGGTTTTTGTATTGGTTTTCTGGTTTTTTTTTGAGACAGTAGTCGATCTCTTTGCTTTTTTCTAAAATATTAAATACATATTTCGATGACTATGTTTATATTTATTTATTAGTTTTTCCTTGTAAGGAATACAAGTACCTTTGGAGTTTCCTCTTCGCTTTCTGTTTCTAGTTCACTTTCGGAAACCTCCTCAGATACAGACTCAGATTCAATGGAAGTATCTCCAGGACCTAGGATAATGTTCATAACAGTGCAGATTATGTAAAACAAAGTATGACACAACTGATATACAGTTTTACATAATCAGTATACAAACCAGGTACAAAATCGTCTCCCGATCCATCACTTTCATCAGGGATAATAAGTCTTCTCTTTTTTGGCGTTGGTGCTGCAAATATCTCATCAACATGCTTGTCATAATCATCGTCATCATCGTCGTCTTGTAATGATCTCTTCCTGTCTTCGTTGCTATAGTTTTCTTTACCTTTAATTTTCTTTTGAGCTACCACAGAGAATTATAACAAGTAGAATCAGTAACTCGTGCTTGTAAACAGAACAAAAAATGTACAAAGCAGAAGAATGACTTTCATTATACTTCGTTTATTATATTGAATCTATGAATAATAAATGTGCCGGACTAAAATAACTGATCACAGCACACTATCAGCATGTTTTGTTATATTAGCAAAACTGCAGTTTACCTTTGTCCTTTTGTTCCCTCTTTGGAGTGGAAGCCTTTTCTTTGGTCGCCGGCGTTTTTCCATTTGTAGGCTTGACACTTTTCGGAGAGGTGAAATAATTGTACAATGTGTTTACTTTCGGCATCTTACAGCATTCAAATTAGCCCAGGATACTGATTTTGCCTTTACTCTCAGATTTAAAGCTGTAGCAATCACTCTAAACGGTTCTTCGTTTCTATGATGGCAGACAGCGCACAAGGAATGAAAAGCCCGGCAAAATCGTTGCTTTCCTAAACACCTCAAA
>JARQSV010000387.1:3517703-3547657 GCA_030142285.1 Calameuta idolon
TTCCCAGTAAAAAATGGATGTCTTACAGAACATGTTTGAAAGGAGATGGCGTGATGGTTTCATTATTCGGCAATCTGTCAAATGTCAAAAAAGTTTAATTATATACAGTGACAGTGAAGAAATCAAATTACTTAAGGATTGACAACTTTATAGTAGCATTTTTTTTATCATGGCTGCAATGTTAACAGCAGATTGGTTTCCGTTAGGAAGAGATATATACTTCAGGTAACCTAGTTTAATTACGTGACAAATGTTGATCATTAAACACTAATGATTTTGAATATTTGTTTCGTTTATTTTTTTTCTAGAAAATTTGAGCTATATCCTCTTTCTTTCCATACTGAAGTAAACAGTAACAATATCGTGGTAGCAGCTCCCTTTGGAGGTTCCATAGCTGTAACACGTAATCCCAAAAAGCTGGTTAAAGTTCAGGGTGTTAGTAAACCTGTCATATTTCTATATTCTTCTTCAGGAAAGTTAATGGCAAAGCTGCAGGTGTGTATGATAGTTCGTATTGAAAGCTGTTACTAAATTATTTCAATTTTGCTACATTTTAAAGTTATTCCTTCTAGTGGAGCAGTGGACAGATAGTGTTGCTTGGCTGGTCACACCAAGAGGAGCTACTATGTGTTCAAGACGATGGAATGGTCCTTATATATGATATGTTTGGCACTTACCAACATACATTCAGTTTGGGAAACGTATGAATTTTTTTAGAGCGGTACTCAAAACTAGTTCCATATTTTGCCTAAAAGAATCAATGAATTATTGTAAATTTTTAGGAAGCAAAAGAGACTAAAGTAATTGAGGCCAAGTTCTTCCCTACAGCGAATGGTACAGGCGTTGCTGTATTAACTTCTACTAATCGGATATTTTTAGTAAATAATATATCCGAGCCAAAAGTTAGACAACTACCCGAAATACCAAGTAAGTATACTGTATGTCTTATGGAAGTCCTTGTCTGACGTGTCCAATTTGTAGAACTCGGTGGACCAATAAGTGCATGGTGTATTGTACGAAATCAACGAGAGAGTCAAGTTATACTTTCAAATCAAGAAGGAATTTATCAGATACATCACGCGTATCAAACTACAACTCCTATTCCATTTGTAAGTGAGTCTCATAGACAAACCTTATGTTAAACCCCCTTCGATATGGATTATTTGTAATCTTCTTTCCAGAGTACACTCTTCAATAATAAAGTAAATAGTGTCACAGCAATCGCTGTTTCCGGACACAATAAGCATATTGCGCTATACGCAGATACTGGTCATTTATATTTAGGCTCAGTTGATCTGAAAGAAAAATATTGCGAATGCAATACTAACATCAAAGAACCCCTGACTGACTTAGCATGGTATGCTTTTGCCTTTTTAAGTTATTTTCTAGAACTATACGCTATGCAAATAAGGATGATAATTTTTCTGCAGGTGCGGATCAGAAGCAGTAGTATGCAGTTGGAATAGTACTATAATGGTAGTAGGAAAATCAGCTGATAATATAGTGTACAGTTATGACGGTCCGGTACACCTTGTGACAGAAATCGATGGTGTGCGTGTACTTTCAGCCTGCTCGCATGAAATGATACAAAATGTACGAAGCGTCGTGCAGAAGATCTTCAGAATAAATTCCACAGATCCGGCATCTTATTTACTGGAGGCTTCAAAGCAATTTCAAAAGAGGAGTCACAAGGCTGACAGCTATATAGATTTAGTAAAGCATAAATTGAACCAAGCAGTGCATGATTGCGTGGAAGCAGCTGGTCACGAATTTGATTTTGAAACTCAAAAACTTCTGATGAGAGTAAGTAACGACTAAGCGGTATACTTACAAGATCACTTTTGTATTCGATTGCTTTTCTCTCAGGCAGCTAAATTTGGAAAGGGTTTCAGTAACACAATTGATCCTACATATTATGTAACGATGTGTAGAACATTAAGAGTGCTAAATGCAGTGAGACATCCTGCTGTTGGGATACCCCTAACATATACGCAGTATCCTTTTCTTAAGCTATGATAGATTGTTATCATAATTTCATAAAAGTACATTCCTTAATAAGAATAGACTCAACCTGTTAACGAGTCAAGTCTTACTTGACAGACTCGTAGCAAGACGACATTATTATTTAAGTATACAAATTGCTCGGCACCTTCAGTTACCTGAAATTGATGGTGAGAGTAGAATACTAGCCCACTGGGCTTGTTACAAGGTATACAATTTTATCAATGTCTCTACGTACCTATGAAGATGTCACTATAATTATAATAAATGTTACAGGTGAAACAAACTGTATTGGACAAAGAACAAATTGCAGAAGAAATAGCAGATAAGCTGGGATATGCCCCAGGAGTATCGTACAGTGAAATTGCAATGCGAGCTGCAGATTGTGGTAGAAAACAATTAGCAGTTAAAGTGAGACTTTTGTATTTGTTATTTAAATTATACCAGGAATATACTTACCAGTGTCATCTTCACTCGTGTGACAATTCATTAACAAATAGTACACTAATTACAGTTAATAGATTATGAACCAAGAGCGCAGCTTCAAGTGCCACTATTGTTGAGATTAGGAGAAGAAAGAGCAGCTCTTTACAAAGCTGTGGAAAGTGGGAATACAGATTTGGTCTATACTGTAATTCTTCACCTTAGAGAAAATATGCCGTTGGCCGATTTTCAGGTAACTAATCAATTATTCGATATAACGATAAATATTTGATCATCACTGTATCGATCACAGATCTCTATAATGCATTGTCCGCTTGCTATGGCGTTGTATGTAAAATATTGCCAAAGTCACAATCGAGAAACCTTGCGTGATATTTACAACCAATATGACGACTTTCATTCTCAAGCGCTGTGGTTCATTAAGGAGAGCTATCAGCGAAAGGTTAGTAAAAACGACTTCTTGCTTAGGTTTACGAATGTGAGGAATACTTATTTCCACAGAATATTATGTCGAGAGATACGTTACTGCAATCCGCGCAAGAGAACTTTAAACTTGCTCGGCAAGACACGAATGCTGTATTAACGGAGGAGCAAATCAAGTTATTACGCTATCAACGATCTTTGGAAGACACTCTTCATCAGCCTGTAGTAGGCAAACCACTTCACGATACAGTAAAGCTTTTACTTCTTCAAAATGAACTCAAGTTGGCTGATAAATTACGATCCGAATATAAATTGCCAGACCGAAGGTAGTTTTGTATGTCTTATTTTTATTGAATTACAAAATTCATGTAAATCAGAGCAACTTTCTTTTCTGATCAGATACTGGTGGTTAAGAATACAATGTCTAGCTGAGAAAGGACTGTGGAACGAGTTGGAGAAATTTTCCAAAAGTAAAAAATCTCCTATCGGTTATGAGGTACTATGTCTTTTTTATTATCAATCAAATATTGAAATATCAAGTATCGAGAGAATGTTTCTTGTTCGCAGCCATTCATGGATGAGTGTTTGAAATACAACAAGGAAACAGAAGCAATGAAATATCTGCCAAGAATAAAAGATGAGTTGAAGGTGAAATATTTGGCCAAAGTAAAGTAAGTATTACATTGCAGGTGCGTATTAGATCTATAATATGTATTCTAATTTGCTTCATGTTTTTTTTCTTATCGTGTGCAGTTTATTGGTGGAAGCAGCTCAAGTAGCACTGGACCAGAAAGACGTGTCAGCCCTATTATTTGTACTAGCGCAATGTTCGCCCTCTGACAAAAAATTAGCGGATAAAATAAATTCTATGATAACTAGTCTAAAGAATGGTAAATGAGTTTAATTATGTCATGAATTTTATTATCATAATATTCACTCTTTTATAGAATTCACATGGAATGCATGAAAACAGTAGTGATATATGATTAAACATATGTGCTCTAAAAACATGTATATAATTGTCAATATATAAATATATAATATACTTATTTTGCATTTCTCTAATATGTCAGCAATAATTACCAATTGCAACTAAAGGTTGCATAGAAGCGTTGATTGCCAGTTGGTTGTAAGATGCAATTTGTCTTGCGATAGAAAATAATTAAAATATATTTCATAAGATCCAATGACATAAAAGTTTACACAATAATTATAACATTTACATTCGTAAGACAACAAGAATATTCTACAAATCTACAAAAATCATAAAGTGAAAATTGTTCATGTTCGATGATTAACATTGATGGTCACCTTGTACGTGGAGAAATGTCCAACGTTTAATAATATTCTATAACCTTTATTCTTATTCTATAAATTCTGTATATTAAATGCGAGATGCCGCTAATGCAATAAAATTCTTGTGCTTCTCAATAAGATCGGACACGATTAAACGTTCAATTTCGTCACCTCTTGCAATTTGTTCATTCGTTAACGATAGTACATAATTTTTTTCTGCGCTAATAATGGTGACCTGTTGCTTTCGATTTTGCAGCATATTTCCAATCACCAGCTAAAATATATATGTTACATTAATAACGCTTATTAATCTCATGCTATTGTAAATATTAAATTATTACATACATTGTGTTTATATCTTTTCAGAGCATCCCTTGATTTAGGTATTAACAGTTTTTCATCAGTTTCTAATTTAAAAGATACGACAAAAGCTTCAGGAATCCACAAGTTTACTAGGGGTTCCAATATCTTTGGTACTAAATGCAAGGATATTGTTGGTGGCCCCGTTGATGAAATTTTATGTACAGACTATGGAATATGTAATATTAATATCATATTACCTAAAATTGAATGTACATACATTACATTAACGATGATTAGTGTTAGCCTACCATTTCATTCGATGGAATATAAAAGTCAGAAACAGCAGCAGCCAAATACAAAATAGCTTGTTGTTTCAGAATTGTTAAAGCTTGACAAGCAGAACGAAGTAACCACAAATAATCGGAAAGAGTAGTGAAACTAATTTGGAGTAATCTTCCGCTAGCTAGCGCTTCCTTGTATTTACATAATACCTTTGCTACGTTATTTGTATATTCTGAAGATACTGTAACAAAATGTGATGTAAATATAAATTAAGAAAAAATGTATATATTTATAAGACAAACAACCTGTAATAGATGGCTTTCCATCGACCTCCTTTAAATCAAGCATATCTAAAAATCTCTGCCCTGTAAAATGTCTTGAAAATGGTTCTAAAGATTTCACTCTGTAATGAAAAATTGTACAGATGTATATATATGTACCTTTTGTTTATTTACTTTAACATATTACCTATACATAAAAATTACAGCATAGCCGTTCTCCAAGAAATATTCAGCTGAAACGGATCCTCTAGTTCCAGCACTAAAATTATCTACAAAACGTACTGTATTGTGCTCCAATGGAACCGTAGTACCACCACTCTAATATAACAAATAAATGTATGTAAACTGTATCTTTTTAATATAAATGATATTAATCACATACCGTTACTAAGACTACTTTATTATTGTCCTTTAAATGATGCGCAGCAAAATTATTTAATAAATGTTCATTTTCTAACAAATCTGATGGTGGCTTTTGTTTTGTATAAAACTCCTCCCAACTTGAAGTCATTGTTGTAAGAAGAATAACTAATCGGACATAAATACAGAGATTTATAAGCAAAATTATCTATTCTATCAAGGTCAAATATAAGTGACTAACCTTACTTTTTCAATACTCCACAAATTTTATTACAACAAAATACCTCTTTTTGAGTTTGAATCTTCGTATTATTTTTATGAATCAGATTTTGGTAATATCATTATTTATTTCAAATAAATATATTCTAAACATGCGTCTAACTGGCTCGAGCTGCCGCATTAAATGACATTAACACAATACGGCAAGACACGTCAAATTGAAAAATTACTTCTATCAACCCGCACGATCCCCATTTTAGAAATGCAGCACAATGCAATGATAAAAAACACGAAAATACATATTTTGATAAAACTGCATAATACAATTCCTTCTTAAAGAACTACATGTAAAAAAAACCTAAACAATCCACAGCTGACTTGAAAGAGTCATATTCTGCAATTTTGCACTGATTTAAATTAAATACAAATAAAGATAACACCATTCTTTTATTAAATATAATATTTTATTAATTACATTCTCATACAAGTTTAAATAATATATTCCAAAAGATAAATTTATGGATATATATACTATGGAAACTATTTATCATGTATGATCCAAATAATAGGATATAGGGCTTGATGCAACAAAATGTACATATTTTTAAATAGATCAGCACAAGGTTATATTTAAGACTAACTGTATAAGTATCATACAGGTCATCCTGTAGTCCATATTCTACATCCTCATCGATGGTCTAATATTTATAATATTCTAATATTCAGGAGCGGGACACTTAACTTCAGAGTAATCCCTGACTGGAGAGATAAACTGGAAAAAAATTTTATGATTTACTTCGAAGCTCCGCATAGAACAAAATCAAGATGCTAGAGAGAGCTTTACCTTATACTGTTTGTCTTTGTAGGCTTCCTGGGGCACGGGATTCTTTTTAGTATTCCATGTAACGTCAGGATTCTTCACGGCCAAACGAATTGTATAAGCACAAGCTGCACCTACACCCGCCAAAAGACAGGCATAGAGGGGAATCAGCTACAGAAGTAAAAAAATGATGTTATAAATTGATTTTATAAATGTTCCACTTAGTCTTTACTTACGGAGGGATGCTTTTTCAAGCTAGATATGCTGAGCCCTTGCATCTTCTTGCAATTTGCCAGCAGAATTACGTGATCAACTGAATCTTCTGTAGCAGTAGACGTACCAAGAACGTGCAACCACAACGTTCCCAAATCGTTTTAATTCGATCGAAGTTTAGAATCTTGGTCAACGTTATGTTTCGTTCACATTGCGCACAATTTTCTGGCCAAATGCATATCATTTGAAAATGCGTCTTAATGCTGGATCAGGTGGAAGAATAAGACACTTCAAACCATCACGTACTATCGGTTGTCTTTGGAATTGACATATCCCGTGGCGGTATTTCCCCAGTAAAAGTAAAAATTTATAATTTTGGTTGTGTATAAATATAAATGTTGATCTCAGCCATGGGCGATCGTTAATTTGTGCTTTTTATCAAGTGATGTAATAAATCTCAGAAGAAATGGATCGTCCACTTATGTATTTTGTGTGTCTTGCTGTCTATGGCATAAATTACTAAGAGTCAATTATACAGATGTGCAGAGATGTGTTTCTATTAATATATTTGATTGAGAGCTCTAAGGCATCACAATTGACATAAGAACCCATCTGGACAATGGGGTTCTCTACAAGCCTACAGGGCCAGGCCTCTCACGAGGCTCTTCTTGGCAGACAGGATGCTGAGATAAAACTTTTGGAAACAATGAGACGTTGCTTGACCAATAAGGTCAAGTCAGATCGAGAGTATGCTTCAACGATCTCTTCTCTCACTGCACAGGGCAAGAAGGTAGAACGCAGCGAGGAGCTTGTTGGGAGCTTAATTGCTCAGGTAAAAGAATATAACACCATTATTCTGTGAATCAACAGCTGTGTCTTATCTTAAGATTCCAATTGTGAAAAGAACTATTTGGAACGAATGTTGAAGTTATTAGGATTTTTAGAGTTGTTGATATATGACTGTTTTGTTATTATTGATGAATAATTTATAAAGGGAACTTATTATTTTAGAGCTGGCGTGACATAATGGACTCTATTGATCAAACTGCTAAACTTATTAAGCAACAGGCTGATTCTATGGAAAGTACAGTTGTTGAACATATAAGCAATCTTTATTTAGAAAGAAGAAAGGCCAGAAAATTGTATCAGGAAGAACAGACATGGTTAAACAATCAATTTCAGCAATTAACCGATGATGTGTCCAGGAAAAAAACAGAGTATCAAAAAAATTTGGAAGTTTATAAGTTAATGAGATCTAGATTTGAAGAGCATTACGTTAAATGTAAGGATGGTTCTTAGATTTTATTTGAAATTTGTTGTCATATCTTTTCTAAAAATAATTTATGTTGTTAGCTGGCCGCGGAGGTAGAAAATTAGATGAAGTCAGAGAGAAATATCAAAAGGCTTGTAGGAAGCTCCATTTAACACATAACGAATATGTTTTACTTCTTGGAGCAGTCACTGAATGTGAGAATGATTTGAGAACCTGTTACCTGCCAAGTTTACTTCAGAGACAGCAAGCCATCCATCAGGAGTTCATAGTAACATGGTAAGTCATAATATCATTGGTAAACTGTTTACTCATTTTTCTCCTCTGTTACATGCAAACAATAAGAATGGAGATGGTAATTTGAAAAGCTTCGAAATAAAATTGTATTCAACTTGTGTTCCGATCTCACAGTGCTATTAATTTTCTTTTTATATAGGAAAGGCATTCTTCAAGAAATGGTAAAATATTCTGACTTTACCACTGAGAGGTTTTTAGAAATTCATACTCGAATGCAAAAAGCTGTAGATTCGATAAAACCCATCGAGGAATACAAAGATTTTATAGGAAGACACAGGTATATTTATTATCAGATAAATTCTTGTAGATGGTTACGTTGTGTGCGTCGTAATTATCGCTTTGATTTGATTTACAGAACAAGACCAGCTTCGCCAATAAGATTCGTGTTTGATGAAAATCTCGTGGACGACACGTCAGGAAAATTATTGCCAAACAAACTGACAGTGGATAACTTAACGATAGACTGGCTAAGAAGTCGACTTACGGAACTGGAATCTTCTTTAAAGACAACTCAACAAAATCGACAGACTTCTCAAGAGAGCAATAATGACTCCAAGTAAATTTAATGAGAGTAATATAAAAAATGTATTCTGTATTTACTCAAGGAAAATCTTCCTCTTCTGTCGTAACAGAATGTCAATCCTGGATTATTCACGAGAGCGAGAGGAGTTAAGGTTACGCTGTCAGGAGAAGAAATTACAAAGACAAGCTGATGTCATCAGAGGAGCCCTCAACGAACTCGGTTGCGAGGAATTACCATCCGGTTGCGATCTTTCTATGGAAGTTTCATTCACCGAACCGCCTGTCATCAACAAGGTAATACCATTTCGTCACACCGGATAGAAGAATTCGTCTTGTTCCCATCGTGTTGTGTTCCATTCTCCCCCCAACGATTACGCTTCCAGAGAAATACAGTTCCAGATAATGGTCTATTTACGCTGAGACGGAATCAACGACTTATGACATTATTAAGATCTCCCTTCAAATCGTTACCCTCAATAAACGATACGAAAAATGGAGTAATTAGGGCGAGTAGTGAAGGTCCAGCATCTAAACCAGTTAATACTCCATCAGTAGTATGTGCTATGTATTCTATCTGCCTGAACTCGATGTGTGACATAAGATTTGTATATTGTTTGCCCAACCATGTCAGTCATACATTTAAAATATCATTCGATAACAATATTACCTTGTAATACTAATATTATTTTATGCATTTTGTCGCTTTGGTTTGCATAATTACAAATTACATCCGATTAAAATTTTATAACCTAATATTATTAGGTTAGATAATCCTTTTAGAAAAAGTTGTTTAATAGTTATATTAGCATTTTGATATTTTTGAGTTTTTATGTAATAGTGACAGTATACTAATTCTCATTTATCCCAATGGTGTGTGTCAACCTTGAAGTTAGTAGCATCCCTCGTAGAAGATTATGGATAAAATGGGCATATCCTGTAAAAAGTAATTACATGTAGGTTCCTCTACGAGGAGGGTCAAATACGATTAACAACCAAAAAGGAAATGGAAATGTAGGACTGATGGAGGAAGAATGGTTTCATGGTGTTTTGCCAAGAGAAGAAGTGGTGCGACTTCTTGTTAACGAAGGAGATTATTTGGTACGAGAAACTACTAGAAACGATGAGTGCCAGATTGTCTTATCTGTCTGTTGGGACGGACACAAGCATTTCATTGTTCAAACAACACCAGAGGTAAATTTAGTGATCCTCTTAGCTTAACATTTCTCTGATCACTGTTGAAAGTTTTAATAATTAAAATGATGATACTTTAGGGGCACTATAGATTCGAGGGACCAACCTTTCCATCGATACAAGAATTAATAATGCATCAATGGCAATCCGGTTTGCCTGTGACAAGTCGATCCGGTGCTATATTGAAATCTCCTATTTTGCGTGAACGATGGGAACTTAACAATGACGACGTCATACTTTTGGACAAAATAGGCAGAGTAAATATTGGACTAATTCAATTTATCATACGGACATACAGTTCAGGATTGATTGATTGTGATCCATATAATTATTAGGGTAACTTCGGCGATGTATATAAAGCACAGTTGAAGACAGATAAGACTGAAGTAGCCGTGAAGACTTGTAAAGTGACACTGCCCGATGAACAGAAAAAGAAGTTCCTGCAGGAGGGAAGAATTTTGAAGCAATATGATCATCCTAATATCGTTAAGCTCATTGGAATTTGCGTGCAGAAGCAACCAATTATGATTGTCATGGAAATAGTACCTGGTAAGAGCAATATAATCTATGACTCAGGATACGTACGCGTGTGTTCCTAATGGTAAGCGTTAACGTGCCCAGGTGGTTCATTACTTACGTATTTGAGAAAAAATGCTGGCACCATAACACAGCGCGAACAGCTTCGCATGTGCAAGGATGCAGCAGCTGGAATGCGCTATTTGGAATCTAAATATTGCATCCATCGGGATTTAGCTGCGAGGAATTGCCTTGTGGGTAGGTGGATCGGCGTTTCGTTTGATCAGCGTAATTGCACAAGTAATAAAACGTTTATTAAGAAATATATTGTCATTGGAACTTCAGGATACGATTCGATAGTTAAAATTTCGGATTTCGGCATGTCCAGAGAAGAGGAAGAGTACATAGTGTCTGATGGGATGAAACAAATTCCAATAAAGTGGACGGCACCAGAAGCCTTGAACTTCGGTATTTGTATAAAAATTTTGTAAACTTCAAATCATTCCCACAATCGCTTAAATAACATGAATATATTACCGTGCGTACATTTTGACAGGAAAGTATACTTCTCTTTGCGATGTATGGAGTTACGGGGTTCTTATGTGGGAAATATTTTCTAAGGGCGGCAACCCTTACAGTGGAATGTCGAATTCACAGGCGCGTGAGAAGATAGATGCAGGTATGAATTTGTACAATATTATTTAATATTATAATATTATTATAATAATGTTTTTATATCATTAGGATATCGCATGCCGTCCCCTGAAGGAACACCTGACGAAATATACCGATTAATGTTGCGTTGCTGGGAATACGAACCAGAGAAAAGACCGCATTTTGATCAGATTTATACAGTAGTCGATACACTTTCTCAAGCACTGTGAATAATGAATTATAATTTTAAACAGCCAATTTCACAATCGAGTATTAAGAGGTTTGCGCACGCCAGAAGTACGTTTTATATCGGTGCTTCAACCGTTCCAACTTCGTTCTCGAAGCAAAACAATATTTTTGTGTATTCAGCGTGCGCAATGGTAGAGCAGTTTTGTGGAATTTAAAATAATCAAATCTTACTTTGATTTGTTTAACTGGATCTAATTTGAATCGATTAACGGTCGTTCGTTAAAAAGAATTTCCTATTGTCTATGCTGCATCTGGCTGTAAAGCATACGAACACCATTTTCGAGACTATGTTTTGTTATCGTCTTCTAATTTATTTTTTATCGCATAAAACATCCCGACCGTCTAATATTGAATTTTAATCGTGGCATTTAGTAATAATGATACTGTACGCAAGTTTTCGTAAAGTCACCCATTATTAAATATAATTTTGCCTTGACACTTCATTGATTCGGTATAACTAATTCGATTTTTACAATTCTTAATTTGTTTTAGTTTTATTGTATGTCACACGTGATCATGTTTGATACGAGATCTTTTGAAGAGAAATTTATTATTGTATACGAAGAATCAAGAAACTGGCAGTATCCGCCAAAGTATTTTGTTTATAACGAATTATATTATGTAGATTATCAATGTTAATTACTCGCTGTCAATTAGACACTGCTAATGTTTTATTATCTAAACAATATTGTTGGATATCAAATTAATTTCAATCATAGGTAATACTATTTGATGGGCACTTGCTCTTGCGCATAACAAGTGATATTAAATTGTATTTACCTTTTTTGGATCTTTAATCGGCATAAATATAATTTCGTCGTGTATTGTTTTATTTCTATTGTTGAATTTATCTATATTCGCGAGATATAATACCTTTCGTATGTCAGATTACTTTAAATATCGGCAGCTATTAACTTTACAATGTGTATAACCTTTATTGCTGTGCAATATAATTGTTCATGTGTGCAGAATTATAGAGATTTTGAAACATAAACAGTCAGCTACAGAAAAAAAACAAGATTGTACATTGTTATATATATTTAGAAGAGTAATACATTCTTAAGAACTGCAAACAAAGAAAGCTAAGCTTATTCGTTTGAGATACGCTGTCCAAATGTCCATTATATTTCGTCGGCTTCGAGAAACTTAACATGAAAAATGGGATATTATTTAACAATTAATTGCATTATATCTGTGCATAACAGCTTAATAGTCAGAATATTTTATACATACTCGATAATCAGGTAACATAGAAAATACTCAATGAATGTTATTGTACACGGTAAATAAATAAATAAAAATATTTAAACTATCATACAGATTATGGTATTAATGTTCTATTTCAGTTGTGCACATGTTTCTTTTATTAGTTAACAAATGTAATGACGTAGAAAAATGACATGGGTATTGTACGTACAAGTATATGTGAAAAATTTATTTCATAAATAAAGCTGGATCAGCTCATCACTGACGGCTGAAGGTGTTAATATTCCTAAATCAGTAAATAACAAATTAATATAATGCGGTGGAGTATAATCGACCAAAGGATGTTCTTTTTGTAGATCCTTTTTTAGTAACGTACTGGCAGTGTACTGTAATAAAATGGAATAGATCGAGTGTCGATACTGTGAGTTATATCTAAAGAAAAGTAAGACTGTCATGATTTCTACTTACCTTAAACTCGTTTGGAAGGTCAACTTGATTTAACGGGTATATTCTAGAGAATTTAAAACTTTCTGTTAAAACGTAAAAAGGTTTCTTCACTTCCTTGGCACACATTGCCATAGTATACGTTCCAATCTGTCGTAGAGGAAGTTAAAACTTTAAACTTGTAAAGCTGGAAGATTAATAATTTGTGTGCGATTATCTCATAAATACCTTATTAATCACACCACCACTTTCTACAACACCTTCAGCTCCTACCATTACCATATCAACTTGTTCCATCATGTAACCCATTGCAGAATCAAGTATCAGTGTACAGGAAACACCCAATTGTTGTAAATCATGGCACATTATCTCTCTATTTCAGGAAACAATATATTTATTATACAGTTTTTCAATTATGAAAAATCATTACTTTGTCATATATATCAAAATACATACCCACTGTTATCAGGTGAAGATGCCGTAACATAAACTTCAAATATCTTCTTGTTTGCAACAGCCTCCTTCATTGCTTGCAAAACAACTCTTGACTTTGAATGGGTTAAAATTTTCTGGCAAAATAAAAAAAGTCACGTGAATCAATTATTTAGTACGCGTATCATGTAATTCGATATACTCACTGATCCATCGTTAATAAAATTAGCAGCCACTTTTGCAACTTTACCTCTAGCTGCTACTAACTTTTCATAAAAGACTTTTCCTCTGTAGATCATGATTCCTTTACATTCTGCAAAAGACTATATGAAAATGAATTAGAGCACTAAAATTGTATTCCATTATTTAAATCTTCATATTTACTGGAGTGTCTAATGTAGCCAATGTAATGAACCTAAGAAATAGTTCACTACCAGATGCAATTGCAGTTACAGGATGATCTGTAGATCTCATTGCATCAACTGCATTTTGAAGGCAGTACCTAAGTTCCTGAACTGTCTCTGCTGCAACATATGTAATATGTTAAATACATTGCGCAAGAAATTAGTAAAATAAGCTATACGTTAAAAAATTTATCAACACTCTTATAGTAAGCAAATTATGTTCGAAATTAAACTAACATTTCGCATGCTCCAACACTTTCAACAGTGTTCTAATTGCTGCCATTCCTGCAGAGACATTTTTTTCATCTCTGATAATTCCATCGAAGAATTGACAAATTTCTGAAAAATAAATTGTTCTACGTACACTGACACATTGTTACTAATAAAACATTGGTATATTAAAATTACCACAAATATATCAAAAATTCACGCACCTTCTTTTTCCATAGTATTTGTTCACCTTATAACGAAGATTTTGTTTTACTATTTCAAAGAAGAAATACAGAAGAGAGGATTACAGTGAAACATATGTATTTTCTTAGGTTCCTTCCTTCCTTTCCTTGTGGCTGCCTCCTCTATTTTTTTAGGTTAAATTAGTCTTGCTGCGAAGCTCTGGCATAGATCCACATACACCATAATAACAATATAGAACTGTGTTTCTACCAAGCAACATAAGGTCCGTTCGTGCAAGCGTTTTTACGTGATCCAGCAGCACTACAGAGGATATGTTCAAAAATGAGCCGACAGCAGGGAACGCATCGGTGCTTCGAAGCACGTAAAAATGCCTTGCACGAATGAACCTACTTATACTTTCTGATATGTTTCAAGAGAGTATGATTTAACGAATAATCTAAAATTCGTAAAGTGTCAAATATATTAACTTTTACTTTATGGAAACTACATAAAAATAAGTTGTTGCTTAATCGATGAGCAATTATACAAGCATCATTTATCGTGCAAGACCACTTACTTACATTAAATTAAAGTATATGGGCTTTTAAAACGGAGCAGAAGACAATTATTGAAACTTCATACGATTCTAAAATGACAGTTGATACAATACATTATCTGAAATACTCTATGGTTTGAACTGTCAAAATATACGTTTTGTATGCGATTGCCGGGTTGAGTGAAGTATTCCCGTGGATAAGTGTAGGCGTTAAGTTCCTTTCATCATTATCAAGCCCAAGAATAAGGACAAAACTGTCATTGCCAGTGACAAATAAGTGACAGTCACGAGAAGCAGTCATATTGCGAGAGTCAAAATGGTGCTTAACGATAACCCAGACCCAGAAAGCATAGGCTGTGGATTTAATGCTTTCAAAGAGATAGATGAAGTAAAATCTCTTATCGCGGAACTTAAAAAACCAGATTTGCCAATGAGGGTCCTGGAGAGGAATAGAGATCGATTTAACTTTATTTTATCTCAATATCAAGATCAGCCTCACCTTTTGGACCCATATTTGGAAGATATTTTGGGCTCTATGCTTGCCATTGTCAAAGATGATAATACTCCAGAGAATGTTAAACATAATGTATTTAAATATATGTTTATTCTCATGTCTGTCAAAACCTACAAAAAAATTGCCACTTACCTTCCTCATGAGGTAAGAATTTGTAATTGTTGCGATACTATGTAATACAGAGAATGCTACAGAATATTTATACAATGACCAATGTAGGTGATGGATCTTGTGCCTGTTTTGAAATTGCTGGAGAAACAGGACCCATCTGATGTAGAGACGTGGGAAACACGTTATGTTCTGCTCATTTGGTTATCTATAATATCAAAGATACCATTCCCTTTAGCTCGTTTGGAAATATCCGACCATGTGGAACATGAACAGACCATTATTGTTAGGTATGGCCGTATTATATTTCACGTGGTATAGTCTTTTTTTCATATAATATCATTTCTAGGATATTAAAGGTCTGCAAAGTGTATTGTTTATCAAAGGATGCTTGTTCAGTTGCTGCAGTTTTTTTAATTGCAAATTTTTTAACACGATCTGATGTAAAAAAATTATATCTAGAGGAAATGATCTTGTGGTGTTTAGAGGTACTTTATTTTTACACATGCGACTGTATTAAAAAAATGCAATCGATATTAAGGATTATTTCAATTTTGTCAGTCCTTGGAAAGCGATCCATCGAGACATGGTCCTCTGGCAGTGATTTCTTCAATACTGAAGCACTGTGCTAGAGAAGATCTCAAACAATATACTCAAATGTTACTTGATAAAGTATTAAAATTGAAATTAAATGAGAATCCTGCAGTGCTCGTAAGAAAATTTGAAATGAAGGTAGTTCAACGTATAGGTAATGTTGTTTCATTCAAAGACTTTGATTAATAAACTCAACTGCATTATACGACTTCTTACAATTTTCATAGGATTTGTTTTATTGAGATCAAAATTGGCATCTTGGAGGTATCAGCGAGGAAGCAGGCAAATAAGCCTTTTGTCAACTACAAATACAAACATTGTAACGGAAACTGTTGGTGACACCAATGAATCCATGACGAATGACGCCGATGATCAAGATGTGCCTCCTGCGATAGAAGACATTATTGAACAGCTTATTCAAGGACTCAGAGATAAAGCAATAACGATTCGGTAATCAAAGAACATAATAATGGGAGTTGTAATCAAGAGCAAATAGATTTCTAATTTTCTTTTAAGATGGTCAGCTGCAAAAGGAATTGGAAGGATCACTGCTCGGCTACCAATAGATATGGCAGATGATGTCGTGGGATTTGTATTAAATCTATTTTCTGGTCGTGAATCCGATTCTGCATGGCACGGTGGTTGCTTGGCACTTGCAGAATTAGGTTGGTCCTTTTTCTTACAAAAAAATTCACATATAAATCTAATTTCATACATTTTTCTGAGTCTGCTTTCATACCTTAAGGAAGGAGAGGATTATTATTACCTCATCGACTGAATGATGTTATACCATTAGTACTCCAAGCACTAGTATTTGATGAGCCACGAGCTTACGGTTCTGTGGGTTCTATAATTCGTGATGCTGCGTGCTACGTTTGCTGGTCATTTGCAAGAGCCTTCGAGCCAGATGTTTTTCAGCCTTATGTCAAAGAAATTGCTGCTACCTTATTAATCGTTACAGTTTTCGATAGAGAGGTACTTCGCGGATATCTAATTTTTTTAAATTATGTGATCGAGACACACAAAAAATTGATGAGAACCATTCTTCTTGCAGATAAATTGCCGTAGGGCTGCCTCTGCTGCCTTTCAAGAAAATGTCGGAAGACAAGGAAATTTTCCACACGGCATTGATATTCTAACTATAGCAGATTACTTCGAGGTAGGAGTGCGCAGTCATGCTTACCTCAAAATCAGGTATAGTGCTTATTGTACAAGAGTAATTGTACAAATTAGTTATTGAATTGACAAACAAATGTTATATATTTTAGCGTTCACGTAGCACAGTATAAAGAATATACAAGACCACTGATAGATCACTTAGTGGTGAGAAAAGTTACTCATTGGGATACTGCTATCAGAGAGCTCGCAGCAAAGGTCAGTTGAGTAGATCGAAATGAATTTAAAAAGTTCTTGGATGAAAATACATCTTTTATATTCCTTTATCAGGCCCTCTGTAATTTAACACCTACAGATCCACAGTATATTGTAGAAGTTGTCCTACCAAACCTTTTGGACTTATTAGGTTCAATTGATTTGAATGTGCGACACGGGGCTGTTCTTGCCATTGCAGAAGTTTTAGATGCTGTGTATCATCATTTCAACGATAAGATTGAAAATATAATAGGTAAGCCTGCTCGTATAGTGATTTAGCTTTTAACAGTCTCAAAAAAAAATTACATTCATATCTTAACATTCTAGGCAAACCAGCAGTCAATGAAATAAAAAATACAGTACGAGTATTTGCAAATCGAGGTCAATTTAAAGGTCTAGGGGGTGAACTTATGAAACAGGCATGCGCCATGCTAATTAAAAAATGTGCCCTCGTTCATTTCCCTGTACATTCCACAGAAATTGTTGGTAAGTGATGAAATTACAAAACTAGAATTGAAAGCAAGTGTACAGCGACGAACATAATAAATAATAACTATTTCAGATGATTGGCAGAATTTGCTAGAGGAATGTTTGAATCATGAAGTGGCAGCTGTGAGAATAAAGGCAGCGGAAGCTCACACTGAATTTTTCTCAGAATATTATGCGGACGAGTACATCAATGAAGATGCTCGTGATGCCATAATAAATCGTTATTTGGGTAACTTACGATACCATAATCAAATGATCAGAATAGGATTTGCCCAAGCAATAGGTACAGTTGCATTTCAATAATCATATAGCCATTGTTTGATTAAATCAATCTGACGTGCGTTAATCGTATTTCTTAAAAAATTTACTTATTCACAGGACACTTTCCACTGTTTATACTGAAAACAAGAATAAAGGACATTGTACAAGCATTAATCATGTGCTCACACATAACAGATGATACACTGAAGTGGGCTGAGAGTCGCAAGGAAGCGTTGCAGTCTTTAAAAATGGTACTGCAGACTCTGGGAGTCTCCGAAGCTGGTTGGTACAATAAATATTACTATAAGCATTATAGAATAATAAAATAGTTATTTTTAATTTTCTCTTAACTTTCTAGAAACGTGGAAGCCATACGTTCCAGAAATGTACGATTGTTACTTACTAGCTCTTAAGGAATACACAACTGACAGTCGAGGAGATATTGGGGCTTGGGTCAGAGCAGCTGCCATGTCCGGTTTACATGTATGATTTGATATTATTTCAGATACTTAATAGAGTTTACAAAAATTATTTATATTCTTTGCTACAGTTGTTAACGAACTTAGTATCCCACGCGAATCTTTCGTCGTTGTTGAACCAAACTCTAATGGCAAGTATTGTGGGTGGTGTTGCGCAGCAAGCAATAGAGAGAATTGACAGAATTCGAGCACAAGCTGGAACTGTCTTTAGTGACCTTATACATAGGTATAATCAAATGAAAACAAATCAAAATCATTGTGGATGGTTCTTCAATTTTTATCCATGCTTTCCTTAACAGTGACCCGGAACTTCCAAATATTCCATATCATGCAGAATTGAAGACTATATTTCCTGCAGAGGAATGCAGAGACAGTATGGATTGGAAATTGGAATCGGCTACTTTCCCAAAGTTTATTAAAATGCTGACATTTCCACCTTATACTATTGCACTTCTACGAGGAATTATATTTAGTGTCGGTGGCTTGAGTGAATCATTGGTAAGTTCAGTATTTGTAAATAGTTAGACACTGCGAATCATCTTAATCCTCTTGTATCCAGGTTAAACACTCGAGTGTTTCCTTATTCTCGTATTTGAATGAACTCGACGAAAAGACATCGATGGAACTGTGTAACAAAATATTGGACATTTTTGAGGAGAGTCATAAGAATGACCGAATGATCACCTCGATCCTCGCATTCCTGGATAGATTGATGAGCTCAGGTTGCATTCAGTCGATTCTCACTGACCCTGATAGTGAGATTCCGCAGCGTATGCTGACTTTATTAAAACGAGAGCTCAAATTTATTAGCAGCACAAAACTTTTGACCAGCAGCATAGAAGTTTTTTGTCAACTGTTACAAGTACGTACTTTCATGAAACTCTATCCTTGTTATGCATTACTAAAATTGATTCTGGACTCTGAGTAGTAAATATTCTTTTTTTTAGGTCCGAGGCCCTGTTGGCAAGAAAGCATTTAGTCAGCTTAGTATATTCCTCTGCAATAAATATAAATGCGTAAGAAAAATTACTGCTGTTCGTACTTATGAAGCGTTGACTTTGTACGGAGAAGATATGGATTTGAGTGAGGAGGAACTTGCCAATCTTTTAACTGAACTGAACGCGACTGATTGGGAACAACCGGTTACAGAATTGCGTCCGATCAGAAATCATCTTTGTGAACTTATGAAAGTACCAGCTCCTATTATGCAGAAGAAGGGAGCGAACTAACGAAATTACAGATTATACGCAAGATCGTAAATACATTTAAAGGCTAACTTTAGATAAGTCTCTCCTTTTTTTTTTACATTAAACGAATCAAGAATTTGCTACGCATCGTATAATAAAAGAAATTTTTCTGTATGTAAGATACATCTCTGCGAGATTCTCATGTTTTTATTGAATAAAATATACTAATAACATCAACGAGTAATATTTTAACAAACGTGTAGTTGGTATTTTTGTTTTTTAAAATACCAACTTTATAAATAAACGTACGTTAGCACTCTGCTTCATTGTACATACGAAGCTGTTCATTGTTGAATTGTTTAATATCAATACTTTTATTATTTAATACAAAATGTGCAAGTAATTTGGCACCACATTTTTCAATGTTCCATTGGTCTACCCAGGCGTTCCCGTGATTTATTTTTCCTGTCAAAGGATTTGTAGGAAGCGGACATGAATATTGTTTGCTTGTCACTAAGCTTCTTTGAGAATTGTGCACTTTTCTACATACGATGCACTCAAAAGCTTGTACATAATTTCCAAAATCATTTGCATAACCTTTCGGTCTGCTTTGCAGTGCATTTAATAAGCGATCATTCGTTATTCCATTATCTCTATCAAGTAACTTGTGCTTTAAGTATTCCTGGTAATCTGCTTCGTTATCGGCCAGCTTCAGTAAAAAAGCTGCTAGATCTTTAGGGTTTTTAAAATCCAAAACTGATATCGCTGAGTGATTGTTTGGGAGCCAATCCTGCAAGTAGATATTCTGCTAGTATTTATTTAATAAGAATCTTGACTCTATTTTCAATTTGCTAGTACATACTTTGAATGTCGGTGAACCATAGTAAACTGGGATAGATCCAACTATCAGTGGCCGCCAAAGTTTCTCTGTGATATAGTCATTGCAAATGGCATTTTCGAAAGCCAGTGTGAATTTGTATTTTGCCACAAATGATAGGAATTCTTTACTCATTAATGTTTCCATGTGATTATCCTTCAGGCTAAAGAGAAAATAGGCTGTGAAAAATGTATGTTGATTAAACGGGATACATTTACCTTTCCACCAGAGGCCGATTGTTTAAACAAGGTCCATACGAATCGACTTGTATATATTTCATTAATTCAGCTACATATGAATCTCTATCACTTGCTGTATCACAGTCTGATTGAATATATAGGACAGGAGCGAGATTATTTTTATAAATCAATTCAGACTTCTCCTTAAATGATACAAGGTATGTTGTGTCTGCACATAGTACCTTATGTTACACTTTATAAACATTTTTCAGCATTATCGATACTTTTTATTAATAATATATACCTTTTAATTCTTCTATTCCTGGCAAGTCAACTAAAGTCAATGGTACATCACTATAACGACTAAAAGTGGCTGAATAATTGAATAAATTCAGAGCATCATCATGAACGAGTATTGGATTGTTTCTCGGAGATTCTTCATGAATTAATCCCCAAGTAACATCCTTTGATCTTGGTAGTGGTAAATCAGCAACGTTAAAATTGCTTCCATAAAAAAGTATTGCCTAAAAGTAATAAAACAATAGAATGCCACATAGTTAAAACATAATTATTTACTAAAAAATTAAATTAAACTAATACCTTGAGTAATACATGAGACGTATATGATTTGTTTTGTGTAAAGTAGCATTGGACATCCTCGCAAGTTCTTAGACGATTTTCATCTCCAACAAATGGTGACCACCATAATACTACTGGATCTTTTACGTCTATGAAGATTATTTTACATTCTATTTGTAGATATTATAAAATTATTTGAAAATAAATAATTACGTAGTTTACCATGAGGCAATAATGCTGTATCAAAATAAGAACTCAACCAAAACTATAAAAACAAAAAATATATGTTTTAGGTGATACGAACATTATTTTACAACAGATATTCATTATACCTGAAATATTGTAAGTATAACACCAGATGCTGCTACCATTAAAATCATTGAATACGTTTTATGATACATTGTTGAATAAACAATTATAATAAAACCAATAAAAACTCATTGCATAAAAGCGACTATCAATAGTTTAATTCTTAAATAATAAACTTGGCACAACTGTCATTTACAATTTATACGTTATCTCTCCTCTTCCTGGGCCCGATAAACTTATCTACGTATACAAAAAGTCATCGAGTAATAACACTGTAAAAACATAAGTGCTGCGAGGATGAAAAATATCCATTCCTACTTTAATATTTTCAAAATTTTATATGCTTTAAACCCTTTTCTGACAGCACATTAATCATTGACAATTTTAAAGTTGATATACCTTTCCTTCATCGATTTTAGATCTGCTCGCTCTAGCATTTGAAATGATCCAGAGCACTTTAAGTGTGTTCGAATATGAGCCAAGAGCGATGAGAGCCTCATTGTTTCTCTGTTTATTAAATGCATTTGATCGAGACACAACGATGCTTTTAGCGCTCTTGGCTCACTTTAGAACACATCTACAGCATAGCTATGGAAATACATCACACAGCACTACGTCACTGCAGTTCCACCGAACAGCAGCCAATCAAAAGTAGGCATAGTTTACCTCAGTATACCCGGTTTCCTCAGCATGCGCGCCATAACGTTATGCTACAGTCAGCTACAGTCTAGTAGTACGAGTAGTACAAGAAGTCTGTGCGAGTCTCTTCATGTTTTAACATTATTTGTTTCATCACCGTGCTCCATTAAGTTATCTGAATACTTTCATTCGATCTTAGCGAAGCTTATTGCGCGCATCGCTTTGTGTTCAACGATGAATAACGGAGGGAGCAATTACTCCAACGAGGACAAAGATGCTGATACTGGCGATGCATTTGGATGTGGAAGGTAAATTATCAATATCTTGCTGCATTATCGATATGCTGTGCTTTTTAGATAGCTGTTAATTTATAAAAGAACGGTAAGCCCATTGGAAAAATAAATGATTCACTAATGTTTTACCTATCCTTTATTATTGATGCATATGTTGGAATGCACTTGATAAGATAAGATATGCATTTCCTTGTTATTAGGACCAAATAGGGAATAATGAATCAGTAACAATTTTTAATTAAGTTATTGCGTTGTTGTCATTTAATAATCAGTATGTCTCTCAATGTATTGTAAGTAATTTATTAATTTGTATATGGGAGTGCTTTGTTCCAATATCAAAAAAAGAGATAATTCATGGTCAAATTAGTTAATATCATTTTAATAAGATGCTTATTAATCTTATTACTTTTTGTGTATAGAAACAGTATCAGTCCCATGGTAGGACCCTTACCAACTTCACCAACAGCACGCTACGATGCTTATTACAATATGAGTCATTCCAAGCGTGGACTCGCTTTAATCTTCAATCATGAATTTTTTACTACAAACAATTTGAAGCAAAGATGTGGTACAAATGTTGACTGTGAGAATTTGATTAATGTTCTGAAGGATCTTGGATTCGATGTGATGGACTATCACAATTTGACTCACAGCGATGTGATAAAAAACCTAGAAAGAGGTAAATATAAAACTTATGAATAACAAAACAAAACGTATTTTTGTATCAACGTATTTTATTACCATCTTACAGTGGCTGATATGGATCATTCTCAACATGATTGTCTCGTAGTATCTGTATTGAGTCACGGAGAACTTGGTATTCTATATGCTCACGATACTCCTTATAAAACCGAAGCAATCTGGTCATACTTCACTGCCGATAAATGTCGTACTCTTGCTGGCAAGCCCAAGCTGTTTTTCATTCAGGCTTGTCAAGGTGATAAATTGGATGGTGGTTTCACTCTAAAAGAACGTACAGAAACAGATGGCCAACCAGCTGCCTCCTACCGTATTCCCATGCATGCAGATTTTCTGATTGCTTATTCCACCATACCAGGTTATTATTCCTGGAGGAATACCTGCCGTGGTTCATGGTTCATGCAGGCACTGTGTGCAGAACTACGTGACAATGGTACGCGTTATGATATACTTACTTTATTAACATTTGTATGCCAAAGAGTTGCTCTTGATTATGAGTCAAATACTCCAGATAATATCACAATGCATCAACAGAAACAAATTCCTTGCATTACTTCGATGTTGACACGTCTAGTAAGATTCACTCCAGTGAATGGCAAAGTTTCATAGTCAGCTTCATTTTCAATCAATATAAATGGATTATAGACACCGATGATTAATTAACGTATCTTGTTACGCGATAATCGCGTCTATCGTATTTTCATGAGCGTGCGCTCTCTCTTATCGCGAGGCAATTTTTCTAGATTGCACGTAAAGTATATCTTAAGTTACCCTTGATTAAATGAATTTAGTACCGATTAGCGACCGTACTAGTTTTTAATAATGCAGTGGGTCTACATGCTCGGATAAGCTATGGCGTATAAACCCACCTTTGTGTTACTTAGCAGATCGTAAATTAAGGTTAAAGTTTCTATTTTAGTTATATTCGCACTGACTGAGAGGATTTTTTTATAGCAACTATGCATTTTCAGTAGTGATACAGTGATTCGCCTTTTTTTTTTACTTTTATATTATCTTTTTCGTGCAATGAGGGCGATTTTGCAATGGACTATAGCTTTCCATGAAAAAAGATATAAAACAGATCTTAAATACTTTTTCATTATCGAAGGAACTGAAAATTAGGTTGTGTTGTGATCGGTGGCATTTTTACCATAGCCTAATGATTGCATTTATGCTACATAATCATTTATTTTATTATTAAGTTCATGGCAAACTTTCATTATCGTAACTTGATAGTTGTACTCCTTTACGGTATGCTCAGTGACTCGGATAACACAAAGAAGCACTGCATTTTTTTAGTATTTAAGTTAGAATATTACTTAAAAACAGTGCAAGTATTTATTAGAGAGGATTCCATAATAACTGTCTTCTTGTATTTCCTATGATTAATATTATTCGCACTGTCGCCCAAGTGAAAGAAATATTTTGTAGACTTTGAAAATTCTACAAATTTAAATATTATGTAAAATTGATTTTGATGTATCGTTAGCTTCATTTTACTGAATGGTTTTGTTACAAATGTTCAAAGAGCCTATACATGTTAGAAGATTAAAAGAGAATGTAATTTGGCTCCGATCAATGTTTCCAAAGTGATACAAATAACATTTATATAAATATATATGTATATGGTAAAAGAATTACGTGATAATAAGCGCACAGTGTGATATTTAATGTACGATGACTTTTTGAAAACTTAAAGGCGTAAATACTTTACGTCCTTATGCATTTGCTCATTTTTTGTACAGAAATTTACAAAAGTATTTGATTTTTTTAATGGGAAATAAAAAAGCATTCATTTAAATAAGATAATCATGTCGACAACAGTATAGAGTGCCTGATACTGCGTCGATCGAATCGCAAGTATCCAAACGATAAGCCTATCTTTAATTTTCCATGTGCCAGAAAATTGCCACGACACATACAATTTATTATGTATTTTGTGCACGAAATTTTGTACTCCCTACTTAATACATTTTTATATAAATTTGTATGGAAATTTACAAGATAATTATAATATACATATATGTGAAATGCAATCCTATGTGTGATTCAATTTTTTTTTGTAACCTCAAAACCAGAGTTCGTGAAACTTTTTTTAGATTTGCAGATGCAGATCGGAGGTAAAAATAATTAGGAGTTAAGTTTATCGAATTGGATAAAAAATACTTTATTTACATATATACGTGTATACTTGCAATGCAAGGTATAGTAGAAAATATAAGTTTGAAAGACGCTAATCTTTTTCTGGAATCGCATCCGTTAATCAAAAATTATTTTCTATGCATAACATCGAATGGATATACGTGAAGTCACAAAATTCAGTTTCAGATTAACATTAAACGTTATAAAATATTTCTCACGGAAAGAAGTTCTCTTCGCTCTGTTGTGTATTGAGCAAGGTATTTTTATTACGTAGGCACTTGTCCAGGCATTGCCAGGACTGTTTCTCGAGTTAAATCTCTTTGGAAGCTTTGCGGTGCTGTATACGGTCTGTCATGCTTAGGTCTGCTTCCATTTTCTTTTAGATCCAATTTTCGTGGATCCAAAATCGTCACGTTCTCCTGATTGAAACTTTGTACTTGGAAAAGTGTGGTATTGCATTCTGTACGATGGAGGGCACTTTGAGAGACGCTCATTTGATATCCAAGAGCGAGCGGTGCAGTTTTATTAGTATAATTAAACAACTTCTTTAATGATGACTTTCCCTTACTAACTTCTGAAAATATTACATAAAATTCATTTTAATAGAATTTCTATCATACCTATAGCAATGCGAAGGCATGCTACACATACCACTTTGAATGTTGACTGATGACGTAGAAGATTCCTGAATAAGAGGACGAAAGAGATTTTAAGTCAAATTGTAATGCAGCAACTTCTTAATAAATTATCATCTTTGAAACTCATACCTTGCATAAGAGTAGCTCATGTATAGGTTTAAACGGATCAGAGTGTGTAGAATAATTAGATATTGTATCTAGATTTGAATCTGCAGATTTTTTAGCCACTCCGTTGGTATGTGCTTGTTCCTTTATGCGACTATTCAGAAATGTGTAGTTCTTTAAGACTGTATCCAGCAGCCACCTATAAAGCATAATAAGTAAGTACGAATCTAAGTCAAGTCATAAGTTTATAAAAGTAATATAATTTATCATTTCATACTTATAACCGTTAACTATTCCTTGTGTTCTAACTTCGGATTTTGAGACAGGATAGAAACAGGAACAAGTTTCCACTCGTGTGGGACATCGCATAGCATTGGCTATACGTTCTACATCCAAATTTTCAACAAGATCGAGCTCATCGATGGCTCCATTCAAATCTTGCTTATTCGCCAATCTATAATACACAAAGACGCGTTATCTATTTAATTTATATAGACAAATAATGCACTGCATTTTATGCTTGCGACAATTAATATATATTAATATGAATATATGCGGGTGCATAAAACATTGAGGCATAGTGCATATAAAAGACGATTGTGCGTGTTCATATATAAATAATGAATATTCTCACAATAATAACGGTTTTCCTGAAATATTTTCATGCGAGATTAATTCTCCAAGTATTACTCTATTTTCTGTAAGGCGAGAAATGTCGCTAGCATCCACCACATATATAAGACCATGTACCTAAAATATGTTTAATATACGATCAATGATTTCTAAACGTAAAATATTGTCCTTGTGCTCGAGGCAATTATTAGTAGCTGTAAGATCTTAAAAATTATTATCATATTTCAGTCTATTATATTATTGTACTTACATCGCTGTAATATTTTGGCCATATTGATCTTATTTGGGGGCTGCCACCAAGATCGTAAATTTTTACATGGTACCTTTTATACTTCAATGAAACTGTTCGAAAACCCATGGTAGGGAGAACATGTTGATCGTCATCTGGAGAAAAGAAGAATGATTAAGAATGTGACCGTGGAATTAATGCAAAGAGATAATTAAGCTTTATAATAAAATATTTCCTACTTCCAGCAATACGATTTAAAACTAGTGTCTTTCCTGCATTATCAAGACCCACTAAAAGTAGAACGATGTTCCTGAAAGTTAACGTGGACATGAGTTCGCCAATATTAATGTCAAAATTAATAACCTTACTTTTCTACGCGTCGTTTCCTTCGTAACTTTTTGAATGCAGAACGAATGCAATTTCCCATTTTCAAAGCTTTAACCAGTAGGCCGTTTTAAAATCCGTATACATTTTTATTTGATTGTTCCAACAACACGGTAATCGGCCATGTCGTACACAAACACGTACATAACTACGTTATTCGTAAGAAGAATTAAATGTATTGAAAAAAAAAGATTATCTTTATCGATTTTAGAAATAATCTCATCGCCATTAAGATCGTACTAATTCAATATGATAATACGCGATGGACAGTTGAGGATAAATTAAATATTTATAAATTTTATCGACACAGCTGCAAACGATATATCGGTAAGCCAGTAACGGAGTTTTAGTGTCTATATAAACTTCGACGAATCCCTGTTGCACGGCGCCACATTATAACCCAAAAGATAATTTCTGAATCTTCGGGCCCACGAGGCACGTGCAAAATTTGATTACAATGATTTCGCAACCAGTACGAATGATGCAATTTCGAATTTCCCAACCTAAGCTAAGTTAAAAGTCAATCGCACATACATATGTAAACACAGAGAACGATTCGTGGAAGATAGCAAAATCAATTTTACATTTTTAATAACCTTGGTCATATCATTTTTATTGCGTATGATTGGCGTATCGATTGATTTGCGATTCGCAGGTCAATGAGCCTGTCGATGATGGACGCCGCCCATGACAAACATCGTTATAAACGTTAACGTTTCGAGGTAACGTCGGAAAAAAGAAAGAGAAGAAAGTGGCCACTTTTCTATCAGACGAAAGTACTGTTTACCCACTTGTACATGAGGCAATATTCTTATAGGCACTCAGGCTAATAATTGTCACAAATATTTATGCAATTGATCTCCAATTCCGAACGTTAGACAGGTCAAAAAACAGTTATGATTGACGAACCGTTTCAAGTACCTCGTTCCAGGTAGATAATAGAAAATTAATTCCCCTAAGGATGCCAGGCTCGGTGGAATTTCCCCAATTTGAAAAGTGCATCGTAGAAGAGCGAGAAAAAGAAAAATCGATCCGATTGCATCGAGAATCGTTTAAAGTTCTCGAAGTGACGTCAACGCTCTGGAATCAACGACACGCGTTGCATTCAGCAAGCTAAGCGTTCGTCGACATTCTTGTCCTCGACTCCCTCATTTTTATTCACGACTCTCCTTTCGCACAGAAGTTTCATTAACGAACATATGGACTGGATAAAGCAACCTGACGCATGTATTATAATACCTATACGATAACCTACAGCGACACGCATGAGACTTATTGTCAGATTATGGGATTTGTTTCAGTGTCACGTACACGCAAAGCCATCGCACCTAACCTCTAAAAGACACTTTCAGTCCACGAGTAGCGTAGCGTTCAGTGCCCACTGTAAGAAGCAGCGTCTCCATGAAGGGTATCTTGCCTGGTGTTTTACAAGAAATAAAAGTCCGATGGGCCACCAAGGAATACAAGGACTGTACGCCGTACGATTTAGGAAATATGAACAGCGCCACTCCGTTACTCCCTCTTGGAAAATCGGTGAGGGATCTCAACTACGGAGTATCGAATCCTTGATAGGTGTACCCGCACCTAACTTTCTATCGATAATTCGATCGTAGTTCAAGTGAAATGCTGGAATAATCTGCACGAGCATTATATAAGCGTTTAATGTTAGCGTGAAAGTCTGTTTAAATTATTACATAATATTTTTTTTTTTTTTTTTTTCTCTTCACAGACTATCATTACATACATGGTTATTACCGTGTATCTACATTGTTTGCTTGATAAATAAAAGATTTTTTTTACTTGACAAGATGTCTGCTCGTCTGTTTACAGTAGCCAGACTTCTTACTCCAAAAAAGAAGGACTTATCTTGTCAGGAGTGATTTTACCTATTTGATATGTATTTTTATTGTTTACACATGCGGCAGGGGGTCTTCAAACTGTTACACATTAAGACGTTCGGTTCGGGTTCGCGCATGACAAAATATTTAAACGATGTTTACCGACTTGCCTCGGTGTGTCCGTCTTAGGCGAACCTGAGGAGCGATCACTCGAGATTCGCCTGGAGTGATCGACGCTCTGCTGACCCGAGGAATACGGAGCAGGCTGCAGAACGTTCAGGAAATTCGACAGAGATGGTTCACAAACTACATCCTAGTCCATTTACTGTGGGTGAGTTTTTCCTTACTTTTACTTTTCAATTAAAAAATCTTTTTTTTTTTTATTAATTAATTAATTAATAATATCCAATACGAATTGACATATTTTATTTTAACGTGTTAATTGACGGCCTGTGTAACTTTTGGTTTTAATAATTATTTATAACTTTATTCTTACAAGATCATTTCTTGAAGTCGCTTTAACCAAATCATGCACCTTGCTAATCAGTAACGCTGATTGCATAGTAATTAAAGTGATAGTTTAAATTTCCAATACGAATTGACATATTTTATTTTAACGTGTTAATTGACG
>JARQSV010000387.1:3554411-3564564 GCA_030142285.1 Calameuta idolon
ATCGATTCGCTCGATAAATTACTAGCCAGAAACGTCTCTACTTATCCGTAGAGACGTTCCAGTCGATAAAAAAGAAACAAAAAAAATTTTCAAACTCACGTCAAAATACATGTCCTTTGCATCCATAAGAGTCAAGAGAATTACAAGCGACGTGAAAAAGACGAGTGAAAAAAAAAAATAAAAAGAAAAACTCGTAAGTAAAAGAAAGAAACGAAAACAGAGACCAAGAAGACGCTAAACGTACGTACTATAGCGTAGCAGCCAATTAGCCTGATCGTTACAGACTAATTTCTTTTTTGTCCATCGCGTAGACGACCACGTGCCCCGAGACGAGATCGTCGTTACCAATAACGAGATTAAAAAAAAAAAAAGAAAAAAAAAAGAAGAAGAGGGCGCATTATTATTAATAACAACAATATAGTATATCGTTAATCATCTCGCATTAATCACTAATTTAATTAACAGTGAACGCTATAAAGGCACTATGTTTCTCACAGACGTGATTCCCTAGTAGAACTAGTTTCTCCTCGACATCCACCACGTGTCCTCGCAACATCCGCTCGTCTAGATTCCATTTACACGCGTAACCTTGAACCACCTCACCTTTACGTCAGAGGTCAGAGGTCACAGTCCCTCCATCGGTCTCAAGATCAAATCCTATCACAGGGTGGCCAACGTGTCCGATTAAGAGGAAAGTAAGTCCCTTGTTAATTTATCATTGCCAATACATTATCATTATTATTAGTCATCAACAGTACGTAACGCTTGACTCGGATCAAGTATTTGTATTTCCATTGAAAACGATCAGCCTGTCTCTCTCGCTCGCGTAAGACTGATCGGCAGGCTTCAGGATGCTGTGCCAGGACCAGCATCGGCCAACGTTATTGCTGTCCCTTTTGGATTTACTCTCTTTCACGGATTCACGGGCGTATCGTTCGCTCTAGACTGCCGAGTCCAGTTAGTTGAGCCAAGAGACGCAGGGCGTCGCTGTCGAGCGACCCAGGCGCCACCTAGGTACTAATTAAATAATATTTACGCCACGAGTCTACAGAGAAAGAAAGGAAGCGAATGGCTGAACGACGAGCAGGGAAGGCGGTTGGTGGGAAAAGAAAAAAGAAAAAAGAAAAAAGAAATTTAGGTACAGAAAGACGTAGACCTAAGCAAAGTGGCATTCGCCTAGTGTCACTTTGAAGTCCTGACGAAATAGCACGTGGCACGTATACTCGTTGTTCGAGAATTTCTTTGCCACCCTGTATATCTAACCCCCTTCCCCCTTCCCCCTCCCCTCCCCTCCCCCCCTTTCTCATTATTCCTACCTCTCGCTACACATACATATATCTCATATTCTTCGCATTTCCTTTCATACGCATTACATATGGTACGAGTATTGTGTTCGTGTGTGTTTGTTTCTTTTTTATTGTTTTTTATACAGAATATAAATAAAATTATCTACAAATATTCGATTAGAAAATTTATAAATAATCTAGCGCACGCGAGAGCGACGATAACGATAACAGCAATTGAATCCCTCGTGTAACGTCGAGTCTCTGTTTCGCCAGTTCCTGCGATTTCAGGCGAATTTCTTCGTTTTCTTTTACACGTAGGAACTGCCGTTAAACGTTTCTTAGTCCATTTCCACCGATCCCTCTGTCATTGAAAATTCCCTCGTTCCTGTTTCTCATCTCCTGAGCGACTCCGCTACCGTTTATCCACTCAGGCATTTCAACGTGGCACGTATCGTGTACGCAATCCGTGCGTGGGTGCATAAAACAGTGCGAATAAATATTTTTGCACGAGACGAATAGTCGTAAAAAGATTATATATATGTATATATATACTGTAGAGACACGCCTTTACGCCAGGATGCGTAGTAGGCGACTGCCGCGTCATAGAAATTGGCAGGACTGACGAGCGTGTGGAAAAGTTTGAATTTTTCGTCGCGTGGTTGGCAAATACTCGGAAGATGAGAAACTGAAAGGATTAAAAGGAATTTTAACCCTTAACCCCAGGTTATCGTTGGTCCTCGTTCCAGAGGACATCCTTGTTCCTCCGTATCCTTAAATCGCGAATCCAATTGCCATCGTTAGAATGACTTTCGCGTAGGAGCTAAAAAAAAAAAAAAATCGTATCTTTTTTCCGTATAGATATACCTAGCTACCTATATAACATTTACGCGGCATATACACATCACATATCGTTTGCGATTCCTTTGTATAATTTCAATATAATTAATTCATTGAATAATATTAAGTAACGTCCACTTTTACACGATAAAAGTGGTTGTACAAAAATAACTAATGGTCAGAACTACGGGTCGATCAGTCAATTGAGTTTGAATACGTACGTATGGTGGTACATTACATTTTATATCCGAGGATATTCGCTCCAGCGCTTCCCTTTTTCTATCTCTTTCTCTCTTGCACGCACGCATGCTCACACGCAGTTACTCTCTCTCTCTCTCTCTCCTTTATAATCCATACTCGTAACATTAACTTTCCTTGCATCTTTGTTCTTTTGAAAATATTCCAAAAATCTTTTTCATTCCTCGATCGAACCCCTCCTCTCGCTGAGGACCTTTTTTTTCATCAATTCTTCTTTTCTTTCTAAAACTTTCTTGTAAACGCACACCCATCGTACGCACGCGCGTACATCTCATAAGGAGAATTCGTATTGGACTCTTATCACAGTATCGTGTGTATTACTGTAGTACGAAGCTTTAGGGCTAGTTGGTATTAGGCGAGCCAGCTCGGTGCTCTGGTATTTCGTGGGGCTAAACCAACCGCCGTACGAAGGAAGCAGGAAAGGCACGATATTCATAGTTTTCTGTACATGTACATATGTGCAACCTCAGACCGACGGAGACCCGGGACCTGGTCCGACATGGTCAAAGACTCTACTGCGTTCGCGTTTTGACATTCCAGTTACGCGTTCGAGGAATTTTAAAGGAGTCGACGATTGGACGAGGAAGAATCTTTCGATCGCGACTTCAGAATTCGCAGCATCCTCATAGCGCGGGTCTCGAAAGGCACCCGGGGACCACCCGACATCCACCTACGTCCCGTTTCTACCGCTTCGACTACTCGAGCGCACAGTTCACCATCTTTCGTACAGCCACTTGGGTCAGCTGGCAAGGTCGTTGATGACGACACTGGACTAGATACAGACACACCGAGGAGGACGCAGCATCCCCATGCTCCATTCGACCTCTCGTACTCTAATTGTCAATGTCTTCTTCTTTCTTTATGTCTCGTTTTATTATCAATATCAATATCAATGTGGCGACGTGATGCCGCGCCGTGGATGAGGAGGCTCGTTACAAGGTTCCACGAGGACGAGAAGGACGACGGAAATCGGGTGACCTTCCAAGACGCCTCCTGGTTCGGAGTGGTGCGATCCGTTGCGCGACGGCAACGTCGAAGCGACGACAAAGAGCGGACTGGTGAGAGTGGAAGACGCCGGTTGGTAGGATCACCTACAGGGTGCCAGTAGGACCTCCAACCAGCAGGGGCAAGAGGTGACCTCCTGCCTCGAGTACTTTGGACCCCAGCCCTTGGCGAAGCTGATGCGGACGGAGTTGACGTCGACTGGACCGGACGCAAACGCTGGAGCCTGGGACGTGGTGCCGCAGTACGGTGGTAGCTGCAGAGTCTTGGTCCGGTCGAAGATGTTCAGGCAGAACCCAGGAGGTACGCGGTAGACCAGGAGCGTTCTGGATTCCGGGTCGTCCAGGGTCGGCGAGTTCACGAAGATCGGACTCTCCGATCTGTTGTAGGCCCACACGCCGTCCGATTCCTGGCTCAGCATCAGACCTACGACACGCTATACGTTTAGGGTCTTTCATCCGGATGACAAAGAATCGAGTGTGATCCAAGCTCGCGCCTGTGCAACACCAAGTTCCTCCATACCTAGTCCGATCTTGCTTCGCGTCCTCTGGACCGCTGGAGATGCTGTGTGATTCTCGGCCAGAGTCGCCAGACAGAGGCCGTCGCCATCCAGCAAGGAGTCGAAGACGTTCACCGTTGCTGGTTCCACGGGGTAGAGACGACCCACGCGACCACCCAGTTCCCAGTAGGCCAACGTGCACCACTCCTTCTGTCCCACCTCGCCTGAAATCAGATTGAACGTATCCTTAGGAACGTGTTCCACAGCGCGTAGTGCAACGACTCCAGCCGCGTTTCTAGCTACTTTCATTGACCCGGAGTTTGTAACTGTAGATACACCTTGCGTTACGAGAAAAAATATTCGAGTTTCCTCTCTCCTTTATTTTATATTATCGATGAAAGTGGCGAGCGGCGGGACTGACGACTTGAGAATTCAATTGGATTGCTGATCTCCGGTCGCAGATGTGTGACGTTCGCTTTACTCGAAATCGATTAATAAAATTCCTTTGAAGTGCAAGTAGCGCAATAAATGCGCTATCGCAACTTGACGACCTACCGTGCAAGTAGCGAGCAGCGATATCCGAAGGCTGTCCAATGGACTATCTAATAGACCGTTAATCCGAAACAGACGAGACCTTATCTCGTGGCGATAGCCTTATCAGAGATCGGGACTGTATTGCCGTGCAATGACACGGCACGATTGAACGGTATGCGATTCCGGCGAAAGTATCTCCGAGCGACGCCGAGGAAGGAAGTCCGTTATAGTTTATTAAAGTTTACTTTATCAGACGGTACTTATCATCGCAGCGAGGATCAATGTCGAAAATAAGACAAAGACACAAAACAGAAATCTGCATTACCGACGGAGCAATTTTACGTAAACGAAGAAGTCAGTTAATTTCAAAATAAAGTTCAACGACTCTACGATTTTAATAGTGTCTATTAAAAAAAAGCATAACGCGTCATGTTATTATTATACGATTGCCAGTTTGAATCTTAAGAGCGGATGATTCAATACCAAGCAAAGTCTCATTAGTTCGTAAAACGTCGGAGGATACTGGATCCTGAAGACTTGTCTTACTGGCATTTTTCCCAAGAGTATGATTCAGAAAACGGCACGCGCACACGGCCCTAATAGCGAACGGGGCGCGTCTACTAGAATATCACAAAAGCAGAGTCCGAGAGACGAGTCTGCAGTCCGACGTGTGGACCGAGTGCGTAGATGTAGAGAAGAGAGCGAGGAGGAGGCACGGCGGTTTCTGCCAGGAAAAGCCGAGCGGGCGTCGTGTGGCAATTAAATGCCTCGCCGGAAAGTCCCACGCGTCGCGCCGGTTTATGGAGACGGCGCCAGATTCGAGGAGCGACAAGAGAAGCAAAGCGAGAGGGCAAGAAGGCGAAGAAGGAGCAGCGCGCGGGGCCACCGTAGTGGCGACGGAGTAAATATAAGGAAGGGAAAGGAACGCGACGAGTATAGCATGATGTGTATGTGTATATATGTATATATATATAGGTATAATATATAGGTATAATGAGTATACATAAGCATTAGCACGGGGTCTGTCGGTGCGTCTGGGTCGCGGCCCACGCCGCGCCGTTGGATACGCTACTTATTCCCTGTAGTCAATTATCTCATCATTTTCATCCTGCCACGTAAAAAGTTAACTGGCCCGAGCGTTTGTCTCGCCTCGAAAATTATAACCCGGTACCGGCGTCGTTCCTTCCCTGGATACGTCCAAAGGTATGAATTTCATAAATTGCCACAAATGTGGATAATGCACCGAAATTATGTCTTACCAGGAGACACGAGTGTCCGCTTGGCGACGTTATGCCGTCCCTGATATTAACGGCGATTTCTCTGTGTTGGGAAACGGGTCGCGACGCCACCGTAGAAGGAAAAGCGTGCCGAAGATGCGGCAACACACGACCCAGTCGGTATAGAATGTGGCGAAATGAAAAAGGAAATTCAACTCGAGGGCTAAAGCAGTTTCTCAAAACACAATGGCCGTTACTTGGAATTGTTATGAAAGCGCCGAGGCAGCCGCGCTCGAGTGGCACGTAAATTCCTACGTGAGCCACGTACATTTTGCTGACACAAAAAAAATTCTTAATGACACCGTCAGTACGTGGAAGCGTTATGTGGGGCTTTTCTCTACCTCTGGTCGACACGACCTATCCCAATCGTGTCACCACTGACCCAGAGAGGGTTTAACCTCGCGTCACGGCGGAAGCGTCTTATCGATCAGAACTGCCCGGAGTTCTCTTCGACGGCGTCGTAAAGAGCGTCATCTGTGCGCTTTGAGTATTTGGTGGCGAATACATTTGTCGTCGGTACACAAGAGGGAGCGTCGTACGGCGATTCTACTGTTACCGACCAGCGAGAGTTCGAACGGGTCGGTATAAAAACTGCATTACCGACCGCGCCCCAGTAAAATCTCCCATCCTCGCCCCCAGGGGATCTCGTTTCGTACCAAATAGCGCGTTTCGAATTCCAACCGCAAAGCGAGGACAGGCGACGCCAGCGCGCAAGCGTCCATCGAAACGAACTAGGAGAAACACTGGTTTCCCGTGGCGAAACGTAGTCCGTGATGTCAGCCAGAGACGCGAGCCGGCACATCTTTCCCATTGAGGACACAACCATGTAAAACCATGAGGAAAGGAGGAAGGAAGCCAGAGACAAGGTGCGCTCTCCTTGCACCCGTGCATACAATAAGATTTGGAGCTCAGGCCGAAGTAGAGGACGACGTGGACACGCTCGTCGCACGCAAGCGGTTGCCAGAGGAAGAAACCAGGGTGATCGTAGTCGAGGGCAGGCCGAGAAAGAGGTAGGAGAGGACGGCGCGGCTCTGCCTCCACCAGATAAAAATAGATATTACGAGTTTACCACGGCGCCAAGATTGCGGGGTATCGCGACGATTACGTCATCGGTTGTAGCGCGAGCGCTCGGAGCAAGGACGCCTGTCGCGTCGTCGTCGCCGTCGCCGTCGCCCTCGTCGTCGACGTCGTCCGATCGCGGATTCTCATATCTGCTCGGTACATAAGCCCAACTCGCTCTTATGTATACGCGCCTGCTTATTTACGAGGCGATACATCGGCTGCCCGGTGTGACGCCGCCGCCGACTGCACTGCGATTATTAGGAGCACTCGGGTGCGTAAACACACACCTCCTTCGGTCGGCCTGTTTTATAATCCGGAGTCGAGGAGGCGAGTTCGACGTTTCTCGCGTTTAACCGATATCGACGATAACGCTCTGGCGAAGCTACGTACCAGTTCAGAAATTCTCGGAGTTTAGGAAGGCCATGCGGCACAGGAACGGGGAGACGAGGAGAGTATAAGCTTTCGATAAGGAACTGACATGGCGGGGATGTAAGAGCTCGTGCGAAGATGCGTTCCTGGTGAATGTTTCCATGGATGCTGTCAGTCTCTGCGTAACGTAACGATAATCTTCGGCCGACCTTCGTATCGCAAAGCGCAATCGGTATCGGGCGAGGTGTGCGCCCGACTACGTACATACGTAAATAACAGGAGAGAAACGGCGAGTCGCGATAGAGCACGTATTATTATTGCGAGCGCATAGCGATTGAAAGGATGACGGTAGAAGCCATGAAAACTCGCCATACAAAGGAAAGGTTATAAATACGAGGAGCTGGTGTCAGCTAAAATCTCAGCAACCGACACGGCTGACGAGTACGAATTCTCAGTCGATTTAATAATCGTAACGGGAGAGATACATTGAAGTTAAAGTAAAAGTAAAAGAAAAAAAAAAAAAGAAAATGGACGATCTTGCCAGAATAGCAGTAATACACGTTCGCGGAAGCGAGTCGTCGTAAATCATTGTATTACAGGCGCACGTAGAAGTTCCAGGGGGTAAGTAACGAGTGACAATAAATTTGCCAAGGGAAAAGACTGGAAAAGGACGGACGGAGGGAACGAGGAACGCGACCAGGAAGGAACAAAAAGGGAATTCGGAGATTGAAATTAGTCTGGCCAATGGAGGAACTCGTGCTGGTCGTCGGGACGTCGAAAGCGGGACGCGACTGATAAATTGCGCCAGGTTACTTATCGACGGGCACCGGGACGCCGACGCACCGAAAAGGAAACGATCCCAAAGAGGCCGGTGACATCGGCCACTCTCTTGGCAAGACTTCTTCAATGAAAAGCCATCGTGACACAGCCAAAAATTGCTCACGGCTTTTAGACTCGTGTATTACATATGTGTGTATATATATATATATATATACACAGAGAGACACACATACGTCCACGTATCCTAACCACGTACCAGAGTGTGCAGACATACGTGTTGCGGGAGACCCTCGCGATTCGATAATCCTCCTAATCGGCCAGAGCGCAATGCTTCTTCCAGACTCGGATGAATCACGGACAGGGATTACCCTCACGACATTAATTGCAAAAACCATTTAGATACATTATCGTTATTTACAACGAGCGAGATGCCGACACCTGCCGGAAGATGGAACTTCGGTTGCTTCAAGGACTCGGCTGCTTGACGCTTCTCGGTCCTCTCTTTCGTTTTCTTGAAAGATACGAAATGTACAGGGTTGCACTTAGCGCGTAAATCAACACCGACCTTGGACTACACAGGGTGGGTCGGGAGTTACGCGCTAACAAATATCTCATTATCTGACTTTTGTAATCGAAACATTTTTTTTTTTATCCACGCGAAAGATACTTTGACGTGTCTACGTTTTATGCCTCGGCAGTGCGGCAATGAACGTAACCGTTGAAAACGGGAAATTTGAAAATTCGTAAATACGAAAACAGCGCTACTATAGTTTGACGCAGGATTTACGAACGACGTTAAGGTTCCTACCTTATCGACATTAAATTACAGCATCGGGCTATACGCATCTTTGTTTGCGGTTCGATCTAAATATTGCGAAGGTAGGTGGCTCCTCTCTAAGTGTTAATTTACTAGCTGCCTCTTTCTCTCTCACGTTGCAAATAAAGCCGATTATGCAATAGGAAAATATAGTCTGCAAGGATCCTTGTAAATCACTCGGTTAAAGAGTAGGTATCTACCCAGTCGTCTATTACCGACCGAGTAACGAAATCGAAACTCGAACTAACAGCGCGCACGAATACGCGAGACCTTGTCGTCCCACATACATTTTTTTGTGGTTTATGGTCGATCCCAGCGCACACTGAAGATCAGTGACAGCCTTTAACACAGCGGCGTAGAAGCTTTCACGCCTGATATATCTATAACCGAGGAGCGTGAGATTCTAAATCGGTCGCCTTAAGTCCGAATAAAGTGGAGAGAAGGGAACGGCGACGAAAAAAAAAAAAAAAAAAAAAAAGTAAAAGCGAACCGACGTGACTCGCAGCAGAAACATTGCTGGCGCCATTCTCTCCTTCCACGAGAAGGGTTAATTTTTCGAACGACACCGAGGGCACAGTACCGACGGAAAGTACCACCAGTTCCATTAAGTTATTCTCTCGTGTAGGAACGTCCAAGAGAAACAGTGGGCGCCTCGTATCAAGTAGCTTTTCGGCGCCGCCACCCCGTTTCCCTTTGATCCTCGGGAATGCGGTTAGGGCCAATTTCGTTTTATGGCTTTTATCATTCCGCACTCCCTGCCGCGCTCCTTTTCCATCTCTCGCCGGTAAATCGAGCAATGAAGGTCATTCAAATCCTTCCACAGTCAAACCCCATCAATCCCAGATACCCACGTAACGATATCCAGATCAGACGAATATTTATCCGTCGCAAGGATTACCCAGAATTCCCCCCCTCCGTTCTCCCGTTCCTCAATTTTCCACTAGGTACCTTTTTTTTTTTTTTCGTTCGCCAAGTCACCGAGCACCTTACGCACCAATCCACGAAGAAAGTAACGAAGCGAGTGCCAATGTGTTTTCCCAGTTGGGTCAAACACCCTGAGCTTAGATAAGGTTCCCAACCTTGGCACGGCCGTAAACGAGCGGCACGGAGGTGCGCGTGCTTCACGTGCACATCGTGCGCAGGACGCGCCCAACGGACGCCGCGAGTCTCTCCCGTTGCAGCAGTGACGACAATTGGAACTCATAAGATTCAAAGAGACACCGATCGAACGAGCCTGATCGTTATTACGAAGGACTCGTCGATCGATATCGCCAATAAGCGATTACCCAGTGTCGCGAGTCAATTGAATTTTCTGCGACTTCTTACGTACCGCGCGAAAGAGTACATTGATCTTCCGGCGAGAGGCGCTAGGAGGCGCAAAATCTCACCGTGAAAATAATGACGAGTGTCCCGCCAGCGGAGGCCAGCGGAG
>JARQSV010000387.1:3573532-3590912 GCA_030142285.1 Calameuta idolon
GTAAATCCGCATAGGTCTGTCTCTCTCCCACTCACGGCCGACATAAAAAATAGCTCGCAAATACATATCTCGTAAATCACACTATATTTCATCGGACATCGAAAAATCGTACATGTCAGATAAACAGCGTAAAATCGACGAACGAAAGCACACTGTTGTCGCGAGTAAATGAAAATTTGCGTGGGTGAGGTAGAAAAAAAAAAAAAAAAACAGGAAAACAGAAAATTTAACAGAGTCACCTCCAACGCTGCTGACGTCTACGAGTCATAGCGCTATTAGAGCGCGTACGCAGATAATCAAGGAGGACATACGAAATTTGTCATAGACTATTTCCTGCCGCCTATTAGGGGCCTAGGAAGCATGAATGATCGCGAGTACGTGAATCCATGTGACAACAGGGGACAATTCAAAGCTCAATTTCGGGCAAGGAGGTGACGTCGCTGTCGCTCCGGTCTAATCGGTTCCTTATGAACTCGCCCGAAAAGGCTGTTCGAGCAGCTAAGACTCGCGACACCGTTTGACAGTCACTGAGCAGAGATGCTCAGGGATTGGTTCCAAGAAATTTTACATCTTCCCGATGCGATCCTCCTGCAGCTTCTCTTCTACCCCTGTGAGCTCTGCCTTTCTTTCTTTCTTTTTTTTCCATTTCACCGAAACCCAATAGGAGGATCCCGCGGAGCGTGGCGATTTTAACGAATCTCAATAGGCGTATTTATTTATTGATAAAAGGGAGAAGGGGGGGGGGCGCACGTGGTGCAGTGGCACGTGCACGTCACACGCACACAGTCTCGGGAAGCATCATCACCTGTAGGTGTATACCTACCGAGAAATTTTGACGTTGCTCATCCGCGCCTTACGTAACCGTAGCACCGCCAGGCTCCGCGCACTCCTAGATACACACAACATGTATTCCTGGTAGTGCACGGTTTCCCGGAAAGCGGTACGAATGATTTTCGTAGATGATGTACGAGTCGCGTTATTCGCGAGATTGGCATCGTGCTCGAGGTACTGCCAAGAGACTTTTTTTTTTCTTCACGCTCGTTAACGCGCTCGTTCTCGAATCTTTTTTTTTTTTCGAGAAGCGCCTCCCCCTTGAGTGAAAAAAAAGTTTAAGGTGCCTACACACCTTCGTGGCATCGAACTGTACGAAAGTGAGATATGTGAAAGAGAAATAAGAGAAGGGGGGACGAGTTAGCGGGGGACCGTGAGAAATTGTTCAATGACAGATTACTGTATAGATATGATTGAGTCGAGGTGAAATTTTTTTTTTTTTTGAAAAATATCGAACGTACAATATCCGTGACGATGGACGAATTAATAATTAATGCATCGGATGGACGGAATGACGAAGAGAGGCGCTATTGGTTATTGCGCGAGGACAAAGGAGAATGACTGAATCATCGAAAATAATCGTCGTGACGGGAGGGGGGAGAGATATTGTCCGAGGACAAGGTGGGACAGTAAAAATAGTCTCGTGGGTCCCAGGGAGTCTGAGATGCTGCACGAGGGTGAACTAGAAGTCCTTCACGGATTCTGAGGAATAGGATGAGCCAGTGTGTGTGTCTATGTGTATCAGGAGGTACCGTGACATAGGAAGAGCGACACTCTATGTAGGTGTATACACTGTGGAGGATCGTGAAGGGTGTCCTCGATGGATGAATTCCTAAGGATCGGCCAACTAATCGCTTCTAGAGACTGCGGCGAAGATTCATTAACTAAAAGAGAGGATGATGTCAGAGAGTGGTCGAACGAGAGGCAGTCGCATTCTTCTCGAAATTCCAAGGGTACCCCCTTTGCCTTATTCTTCCTGGTCCGTTCCTGCGGTAGAAGCATTTCCTGTTACTGAGGTCCCGGACCAGGGCGGCAGACCCGTTGGACCGTCTTGGGTCCGTCGAGGTCCAACCATCCGATACGGATTCCTATTACCAGGCGAGCGAGCAAGTATAGCAACCAGGGTCATAGGTATACCTACTCGTGATGATCACATCTTTTTAATCTCCTGGTTAGCAATCGGACCCAAACAAGACGAGATCGATGAATGAACGGCTGAACGGCCGTGTTTACACGGATATAATATGTATACAAGGCCCGTACCTAAAAGTGTTAGTTCAATGGATTGCCGCACGAGTCTCCACGAGTATTAAGAAATATAAAAACCCATGAAGATCCTCCAAGTGTAACAGAAGCCGAGTTATGCGTACAACAGCGATATCGTAGTTCTACGTGAACGCGATGGAATCGTCCGCTAACCTCCTTTACGCTCTAAGAATCGATTGGCGTTCGCGGCGCGAGTTTCCTCGGTTGCCCGATGCCATTCGCCGTTCGTAGGGCCGGCCCGTTTATTACGAGGTCACTCGTGTGCGCGCTCCTTGCCGAGAATGCCAAGTCCAGGGTTCTCGGGAGCGAAGGCTCCCCCCGGGTAGGTACCTAGAGAATCACGCTTTACGCGTGCATAGGTACCTAATGACAAGAATAGAAGATATTTCGAGACGCGTTCCTCAAGGGAGAATCCGATCGGCGATAATGACTTCAGGGGGAAGCTAATTCGCCGATACTACCCAAGTAACAAAGCAGTCTCCACCATACGCAAGAGGCATGGACCCAGTCCGCTTGGGATTGCTCTCTGGTAATAAAACGCGGAGCTGCGAACAATTCGTACGAATAAATGAAGGAAGGGACGTCGAAGGCTAAGGGCGTCCAAGAGTAAAAACAATTTCGTGATACAAGAGTTTTCCTAATCCGGAAACCGTTGATTTTTAGTGGTAACGTAATGGCGAAGGAGGCTTGGAATGCGAGAGAGCCACTCCCGCCTAGCATGGACTCGCAGAGGGAGCCTGATCGTGAAAGAGAGAAGGAAAGTCCTAAGAGAGATAGCCTGCGACGGAGCGGCACCGTCGACGAGGGTAGGACGAAGAGGAGGTGAAGTTAGACAGACCGAAGAGTGCGTGCTTGGGTATCCCTCTCTCTCTCTCTCTCGCTCTCTCGCTATCTCTGTCACCATCCTCGGCGGTATAAGGTATAGAAGGAGAAGCGACGAGCCGTCGAGAAAACGGGAGAGGGATATATCAAGGACGGCAGAGCGAGCAGGCAAGCATAAAGGCTGGCGGCGAGCGACAGGCGCCCACCACAACAACACGTACTGTAGAGGCACTGGTAGGCAAACTCACTCCCTCTCTCTCCCTCTCTCTCCCTCTCTAGGCTCTTAACGTAAGCTCGGCGTTACTTGCGGCGCTAAAGCCACATGCGTATACGTACGTGGGCAAAGCCATAACACGGCTCAAGTGTGTACGTACATGCGCGCGGTTAAAGCCCGTACGGTATGTCAATTTATATCAGCGAAATACGTTCGGTATGCGAGCTTTTATCTGGCACTGAGGTAAAACATAACCTAACGTACAGCACGTATCCTTGTGCGTGCCGGGACATAAATATCGACGAGAAAGAAAGAAAGAAAAAAAAAAAAGGTATCTCGATCGATAATGTGCACGACCGAGGCGTTATTGTCCAGCCGAAAATATTAACGACTAAACAAGATCGCAGATCCGATCTCAGGTTAGACGCTGCGTTATTGCAGCTTGCGGATAAGAATCGATTCGCCGTCATTCGACATTCGGTTATAACGCGAAGCATCGCTCCGAAGTTATCGACCATCGAAAACTCCATAGCGAGAGGCGCCAACTTCACGACGTTGGCTTGTTTACGCTGGTTACGCCGCGCGATGTATCCGCTTATAAATCATGGCCGCCAATGAGCGCTACTTTACGCGGAATTGATTGACGCCGGCAAATGTCAGAGCCTTGTTCGCCTTTGGGTCGCTTAATAACGCGTCGTGACGCCTCCGTGGCGGGATTAGCGCGCGTCGACTTTTGATCGACGGCCGAATGCCCCAGTTGGAAGTTCCGTACACCCGCTGCGCCGTCGGAGGCAACGCCGTTCAGTGCCTTTTTATATTGACGATTTTGAGGTTATGTCGCGCTACTTATTCTTCAACGTTGACGCACGTGCTGCACACGGAGACCGTCGGGGGTCGCTCGGTGCTCACGATGTCGCTCGGTATCTCTCGATTTTCTTTAATTGTTTCTCGTCGAGAGCGACAATTTCGATGCCGCTTGGAACGTGGATAAAAATTGAAACGCCCTGAATTGTCAGACTCGAATGCGTCGCCCCCCCCCCCACTCTATCGACGAAAGATATTGACCTCACCACTACGCGCCAATGGTATTCCTGTAGTCGGCTGCGTATATCGTAAGTATAAGCACGGCGAGCACACACGCTCCTAGCTGCGGGCATTTATTATTTCGTCATATTAAGTTGGCACACATCTCGCGCACGTACTGGCCAGACTGATTTATCCGGGGCTCGCTTTAACGTCCGCGGGCCAGTCTCTTTGCCTCTCTCTCTCTCTCTCTCTCTCTCTATAGACATTTCGGCATCGCTCTTACCCGTAAACACCAATAGCCACTACACACCAAGGTACCAGACGACAGGAGGTCCCCGTAATTACTCGATGAGAACGTGCCTTAAGGATTTTCAACAGAATGGAAACGGACTGTACCAATAAATTACGTATCGTTGAACGGAGATCCGTGCCTGTTTGGGTCCCTCCTCTGTTCAGGGCAAGGGCACCGCTTTAGAATTTGATACCGGAGCGTGGAGACAGAAAAAAAAAAATAAACCAACGGAGTCAAAATCAAATAACAATTAAAGTTGCCGTACTTTGCCGTGCTAAGCGTGAAAATCGAATAATCGTCATTTATAAACTCCATGGGTGAATAGGAGTAATGTATATATATATATATTATAACGTGGCGTTACAGAGCTAGAGAAATAAATAAATAAGACTTATCAGATCCCACAGTGGGTTCGGTAGTAAATGCCCGATTTGGTAGTCCGAAGGTATCGGGTTCGATTCCCGATCAGAACTTTTTTTTTTTTTGTAAATTCGTAACTCTCTAGCGGTCCCTGGCGGCTCAGTAGATAAATTCATTATATCAGGGAACTAGCCGGGCACCCCGTTATAATGTATATATATGTATATATACAGTAAAGAAGATGTCGCACCAGAGGGAAATATCGTTCTCTCGAGGTTTAACGAGAAATCAGCAATTGCCATTACTAATCGTTATCGTGCGAGACGCGACGAGGGTCGCGATGAGTCAGTGGTCGCGATAAGGTGGATTGACGAATTACGGAAGGAGCCCACCGGGTTCGTTTTACGCTCCGTCGAGAGGACTGGCGCGTCGTGACGGCGAGAGGAGAGGGACGGAGCGATTGTGGGTAAAGAAGGACGCGGCATGGAGGGTCGGTAGCTTCGTTGAAAAATAATTGGATAGCAATAGAGTGTGCGAGAGAGATAGAGAATAAATAGTAAGAGGTCTCTCGTAGCACCATGTTTGTACATAGCCTGACCGCTGAAATGGCGATACTCATGAAAACCAATCTATAGTTCTCGGAAACGGTGTCGCCTTACAAAACGCAACGGCTCGTTCTCACGTGCGCGAAAACGTCCCGTCGAGGAGTCGGCGACGATTATGATCGCTGGACTCAATCCGCCAAAAGCAGCAAATCGAGTCTGCGCGATGTCCTTCGCGAAATAAGGATACGGAATTTTTGATTATGGAGAAATCGAGCGAGTTGAGCGTTAAATTTCTCCTTCCTCGTATTTCTTATTTACTTCGTATTAATTCTTTTTTTTTTTTTTCCTTACGTATGCATAATTAATAACGATCGAGGATTATTTATTTGAGATTTAATTAAACAAAACTCACCTTCGGGTCTGAGCCTATCGGCTATAAGGCAGTACGGGGGTGGCGGCGACTCTGAAACAGAAATCAATGTTTTTCAACGATTTGATGAAGAGAACATAAAATTAGTTATCGGGGCCGATGAGTAAATAAAGGAAAAGCAAAGACGGCGTCTAGACGCCAAAGGGTTAATCGATCGCGCGAAAATGTATCGTTCGTGTAAAAATAGAAACGGACAATAAGTGTGGATGTGGGTAAAGAGAGTGACGCGGAGACCCAAAGACCATTGGGTATAGTAGAGTGGAGACTCCAGGACCAAAAGCGGAGGTTCTATTATTGGCTCCCGGGCGAAACCGGTATGTCTTTTTTCGTCCTTTTACGTATCGGTCCCTGAATGGCTGCCGGTTGAGAACGGCGCGCGCGCGCGAATATTGAAAACGTCAAGGTAACGTAATGCCGCTGTCGCGCAATTACGACGGAGGAGTATAGGACGTAGTTGAAAGAAAATTGTCCCCCTGGCGGCGCCGGTGGGAACCTCGCCCAAGATCGAGCCTCTCGACGACCCATGCGACAGGCGTCCAAGACCAATTGCACCGGAAAACGACAAAGCGATCCCTTATCGAGAACATAACCTCGAAGACAACGCACACACGTAGCTTCATCCTATAAGCACGCAGACTTGCGTAAAATTTTTTTCAAAAAAATTCTCTCGATATAAAAGTCTATTTACATTTTGAAAAAAAAAAAACCATTCGTCAACTTACTCCGTACGACCGTAGAACAGAATACAGATATACTGTGAGCGAGAGGCAGTACCGTCCTGAAGATGCGCAAATGTGCCGCGATACTTTCCCTTCCTAACCAAGAAAAGCCGATAACCTCGTAAGGTAAAGATAACAAGCGATACCCAAAAATAATTATAACATCAGTACGAGCCATCGCATAACGTATTCCGTCACCAGGAAGATAACTTTCTATCGATACCGATCGATATCCTTCGATCGTCTGCCTAAGATCTCAAAGCTCAGCGATCATGGTACCAAGTGCTATCTGGTTGTACAAATAATTTGCGCAAAGGCCGCTAAGCTTGTTGCTGTATTTCGTAACTTTCCCATTGACAATGCGTATGCGTGAATCCGTCAAATGGAGATCAAGGTGAAAGAAATAAGTACAAAGTGCGTGCCGGGAATTCGTTCGTTCCGGCTTAACGAAGCGCATAAAGTTCGTAGAGCATCGAAGAAGGGAGCTCAATCTTATGTCTCTTTCTCTCTGTCTCTCCTGATAGCTCACCGTTCGTCAAAGGTTATTACGGGTGCGGGATAACTGCGCGTTTCCCAGGCTGAACGTCGAGAGTGACGGAGTGTATGAATGGCTAAGAGTTAAGGTATACGGCAACGGCCGTACCGTGCCTGGCTCTACGGAACGGCGGCCACGGTTGCTCGCCCGAGTGCATGCACGGTTCGTTCGGCTCGTTCGGCTCGTTCGGCTCGTTCGGTTCGGTCAGCTCGGCTTATGCCGGCTGGCCTCGACAATTAGCTGGCGCCAGCAATGACACGCAGCGGCGCCGGGTACCACCTCTCCTGCCTCTCCTGCTCTCCTGCCTCTCCTGCCGTTCCTGCCAGGCGAGCATCCGAGACCCGAGAATCCCTCTCTGCCCCGGGCGGTTCTCTGCCGTGTCGGCAGCACGCTCGCTCTCTCTCTCTCTCTCTCTACTCGCCGAATGGCCAAGTGTATACCCCCTCCTCCCCCGATCCACGCCACTCCACCGTCTGGTCCACCACCTCCTGGCCCATCGCTCTTGCTTCACCCTGGTCGCCGCCACCCGACTCGCCCAATATACGCTTTATTTTTAGATTCATTTCCTCCTGGCCATAACTTTGATTGTGCGGCTATTGGTAAGTGCCGCTTGCTTGGCTCCTGCCTCTATCCCCTGTTTATATACGTATCCAGTGGACACAGTAGATTAGGCTATGCTCTTTGGCTTTCTCGTGCAATACATACATGTACATGAATATAGACTGTAACCTGGCATTAGAATGACACTTTGCAGAATACCCGTGTACGCGTAAGAACGTTAAAGCGCGTTCCCATCGCGAGGACATTAATGAAGCGCTTTAACGTCGCGACGCTTCTGTTCCATAGGCGAAGTCGTCACCTGCTCGACTCGCATGTACATCGTCTCGCCTGAATGTCCTCGGTCTCTCTAGAGCTGCCCGGTTGCCTTCCGGTCGCTTCGTACGGGGGAGCGGAGGGAGGTGCACGGGAACGTCGCTGAACACAGTCCCACACAGTCCCGCAGACGGCTTAAACGATTGCTGGGGCCGTTACGTAAAACCGTGCTGGCGCCTCGCGGACGCTACGCGTCGCCTCTAAGGGTCCGACCTCGTATCTTTACGCTTGGGTTGCGAGCCACTTTTTTTCCCATGTTCGAACAGTCCGCAAGTTTGTTACAGAGATCCTTACCTACTGACAACGAGTAAAGCGTCCTTTTATTTTTAAGCTTCGCATAAATCCGCACAGATAGCGGACACGTGGTCGAGCGGATTATTACGCACGAGCCTGGAGGAGGAAGATAAAGAGAAAATCTACCTGACCAACGAAAATTGGCCAAAGACAGAAACGGACGCTGTACCAGGAATTTTGACAAGTTTCCTTAATCAGATCCACAAAGAAGCTGACTGTAGAGTTTTCATGAGCGATTATCGCGTGGGTGGATAAATTTAAAAAAAATGGCCGAAGTCGCAAACCGCGTAGGGATAGCGTGGGTATCGTTCTAGGTCGCAGTACGTACACGCGTATATCTATATTCATCTAACCTTTTTCCTTTCCTCCTGGTATGCGAATATTTCGGAACTGAAGGAAACCTAGGCCGAGACTGCCAGATTCCAGGTCAGATTCCAGCAGGTGTTGCTGCTCGGCATGGAATACTTTTAAAAGTCTAGCGGCTACCTAGGGTGAAACTAGACTCCGGGAATATCTTGAGCGATATGAGTAAGCCGATAGGTATTGTCGAGACAAGAGTTTACGACCTGGTCCGAGCGTCGCGCGATTAAAGCGATCCTCGAATAGCTTTAAGCTTCCTTCACACAGGACTCTATTATTAATAACGGACAAGACAGTGGCGCCGAAGCCAAAAAAGACCTCGGATCGGGTCTGATTAATCGTCGACTAATAAAAGCGTCGCTGATCGACGTGGACTGCTGATTCGTTTGTTTTCGAAAAATTCAAACGCACCTTTACGAACGATCAACGTCCGCGCACGATATTTCTAAGTGGCTCCTTAATATTTTGTGTCTGGACAGCGCGAGCCGCGCCGATCTGAAAATCCGATTGACAGCGACGCGCGCGACGTATTAAAGAACTAGCGAGACAATGGGATGAGAAAGGAAAATACAATGTCGACCCGATTTTAAAATGCGCATGTAAGATGGAGCTACGTGAGCAACGCGTTGCCGAGCTTTAAGATATATATTATCACGAAGGATAATAAATCAAACCAGTCCAATCCTAATAACACAGTCATGAGCTCCTAGTCGGTCGGCTACCGAGATGGCAAAGGAGGTTCGAGCTCTTCTACTACCTGGATACTCAAACGAGCAGACCTGGTCTCTTTCGATCCTTAAGGCTGGGGCCTGGGTCGACCCGTGGCTGCTGCTGGTGTATTTGCACGGACCGGTAGACCAGGCTGGTAATACTTTCGGTGGTCGATAGACAATAAATTGCGCCGACCCCTGTTGACCCGAGTCCTTAGGCTCGTTAGTGGACCGAGCAGGTGACAATTATTGCGGCCGTTTAGCCTGTCACAATAACCAAGTTAAATAACGGCCGGTTACTTGGTTAGGTAAATAATGCGGATGCGCGTCTCAGGAGCCTCCTTGGGATTTGCGAACGCGCGATCCGTTTAGGGTTCAGACCCATAGCCTGGTAGGCAGGAAGAATCTTCCTGCATTGAGTGTTAAAGTACGGATAGATGAATCATTCGAGGGTTCAATGCGTTCTTGATACTTGGGAGGAGGATCTAGACTACTTGAAATGCCGTTCCAAGTGTCTACCTCTTCAGTCCTATGCAAAAGACGTGTGAATGTTTACTAAAATATCTTGGGGTACTTTCTCAGGCGCGATGATATCACGCTAGCCGATCCTCTCTCCGCAGTCATATTCATTAGCGTCTGTATACACGGTCTCTCCTACACCTCGCAATTCGATCTGGATGGACTCGCATCGTGGCACGATCCGTCGACCGAGCCGCGCCTGAGCATACGTATACGTACACGGAGGCTTTGCCAAACAAGTGAGTCGCTGTTCGCGAAAACAGCTGGAGCAGTAAAAGTAGCGGGGAGTCGGTCTCTCGCTGGAGAAGCGAAGGCGGGACGACGAGGAGTGTGCTGCGCGGAGAGGACCAGGAGTCAGGGAGCGGAGAGAGGAGGAGCACTGCCAAGTAGACGATAACGAAGACTGAGGAGAGAGAGATATGTTGAGTGAGGGGGGGAGCGGGGGAAGAGAGAGAGAGAGAGAGAGAGAGTGAACAAGTGAATGAGAAAAAGAGAAAGAGAGAGGGAGAAAAGGAGGAGCAATCAGAGAAGTCGATGAAAAAACATTGAAACTTACCAGGTTTGCAGAGCCGACTCCAGTGATAGGGATTGCAGCATATGTATACAGGATCTTTAGCGGAATGACAGACGGGAAGTCTCTTAAGCTCGGAAGAGTGGGCGAGGTCCGGCCACCGCCAGATCTGGCAGGAGAGCAGGTGCGGATCGAGAAGAGGCGACGAATCCGAAGTTCGGGGACCTCGACATCGGTCTCGAACTGGTTTCACCGGATTGCGCTCCTCCGTCGGCGAGAGACGCTGCTGCTGCTGGGTCTGCCGAGTCGGCGAGGTCGGGGATATTGGCGGCGAGGGTGGCCAATGCGTCTGCTCCTGCTGATGTTGCTCCTGATAATAGTACTGTTCCTCGTCCTCGGGTACGAGGACGTGCCTCCTCGGTACCAGGACGCACGAGCTCAGATCGGCCCCGTAACTCTCAACGGCGGCGAGCAGCATCTCCAGCTGATTCTCCTTCAGAGACTTGAGCAGCTCCTTGCACCTCAGCAGACGATCGGGCTCCTCGGCATTGTCTCTACCCTGGTAAGCCTGGTGATGAACCCTCGCGCAGGAGGTGGACGAGGAGGAGGATGCCCGTGCTCGGACTTGGCTCGTACTGTTACCGTTCGCAACGAAAAAATGATCCTCTTGAGTTTCACACTCGGTTTCATGCTCCCCGCGAACCTTGGCCTTTAGAAGACGTCTAGTGAGCACCGTCCGTTTGCTCCAGAACATGAACATGAAACAGGATTTCCCGGTTGTGCATTTGGGGGCCAGTACTGTTCAACGTAGCCGCGAAGAATATTATGCACACTCGACACAACGCCACTCGTGAGTTCGTGCCACGACGTGGACCCGGCAACGGGTATCTCTTCTTCTTCCTCTTCCTCGGCTTCTTATCACTATTGAAAAAGTCTCGACCTGGGACAGAGGAACATGAGCTACCAATCAGACATAAACGGTACGCAGGTGTAACAATAACGAAAAGCACAACCGACTCCTCGCGAGCTAATCCACTGGTTTTTCACTCTTTTATCTTTCCTTATGTTACTCTCCCTGGCTCGCTGTCTCTTTCCTCCTGCAATTTCGAGGAACAGCTATAATCGCGCTCTTTCCGCTGTACCCAGTCTGAAAATAGTGCAGCCGTGCGCGAGGAGCGAGGTGGACGTACTGCACGCGACTCGAAACGTAACGCACGGCGACGTCCCGTTCAACTTTTTCTTTTTTTCCGATTCTTATACTTCTCCGTTCTCCGACTGAAGCTCGGGATGTACCTTTAGCCAGTGCACCGACTGTTCGATGAAAACTTCGAAGAGCCTCCGATACTTCAACGTGTTATTAAGGCTTCAGAAGCGGCGGGTCGATTCGCTGTACGAGCAACGGACTCCAGGTCATTCACGGCGCCTATAATACGCCGGAGGTTTCACGACTTCCTCTAAACTTCGTATCCTCTCGGAATTGGCCGATATCTCTTGAATAAGACTTCAAATCTTTCACGTTTAACAAACTTATCTGTCCTTATGCTTGATACACGCGAAACCAGCAGAAGATTAACACTCGCGTACGATTCGATCACTTCGCCACCTTGAACCTTCATGTAACATTTACATTGAGCGGCGCGAGCGATCTACATAGAAAGGCACGTCGCACCAGCGATTAATTCGACAACGTGAAATATGAAAATTCGAGTAAAGAGGAGGTGAGAAAAAAAAAAAGTAGCGATAAGAGAGAGAGAGCTCGATCTTGTTCTCTCAAGAGTAAAACTGTTTCTTTCCCCTCTCTCTCTCTCTCTCTCTCTCAGTCTGTCTTTACGAATATTTAAATTTCCTCCCGTTAAAATAAAAGAGATGCAACTTCACGCGGTATGAATATGAAACGCGTACGAGCGACGCTATTGTAAAGGACTGATGATTTTTGGTCAAAGATCTCCCGTGCTCGCACGCATGCCAATAGAACGGCGTGCATGGAAGTGCGTTGCTGCAGCTCCTTCGCTCCGTTCGCCGCCACCGCACCGGCACCACATAACACCACCTTCACGCCAATATTGTACCGATCACTCTTTATCTGTTTACGGGCACCAATGAACATTTTTTAAATCCACCAGACAATACATAACCTAACACCATAGGCGCGCAGTGTGTATCCGCGCGCGAGGACGAACACGCTATGCTTAGGACGCACTGTCACATTCTTGAAATGTAAGGCGCGTGCCAGAGAGAGAGATAGAGAGAGATAGAGAGATAGAGAGAGAGAGAGAGAAAGAGAGAGAAAGAGAGAGAGCAAGGTAAGGTACCGAAGAACTGCCGAAGAAGAGTTCGAGGGCACGGCCACGTTATATCCTCTCCTCGAGCAAGAGACGTCTCTCTTCTCCGTCGGCTCACTGTATCGATGCAAAACTATCGTAAACTCCTCCTCGTATTCGGCTGACCGCGGCTTTTATCTCACATGTGCACACACTAGTTTCATTTACCTCTCTGTTCCGTCCTCGCTATCTCTCTGGTGTTGAACGACTGGCGCGGATCAGTCGCGCGACATTGTCGACCGCGGCGGCCGCGCACCACGAATACCGAGTTATGGGGCCAACCAGGACGATTGCGGTTTCAGCCGCGGCTCCGCTCGTGGCTCAGCTCGACTCGGCCAGTACGCACGAGGTCTCCGTCACGAACACATACTTGCCTCCTCCGTCGGCACCACGACGACCTCCACCGCCTCTCGTCTCGTCTCGTCTCGTCCCGTCCGTCTCGTCTCGGCGCGCCGATACACCGACCGCAGCATACTAAACACACAAGGGAGATTGTTAAACATGGCCGCGATCGTTCCCTGGCTCGCCGCTAGAGGCGCTTCCTTCCGCTGCTGCTCTCGCAGGTAGCCCCGCTCCTCTGTGTTCCATACGCACCGAACTTACTGACTTTACCTACTGGCGTGTACTTTTCTAATGTACTGCCTCTTCTCATTGATCTGGCTACACGATTGCTGGATTAGATCTTGATTTACGCGTCGTCTCCTTTAGGGATTATCTGGCGCGTATATATATATATGTATAGGAATCGATTCGAATGACTTCTTAGTAATTTACACTCTTTACTGGCGTGACGAGCGTTACTGGAAAGATCTATCGATCGATGCCTATAGCCTATGCTGCTTTTACGTTTCTCGCGAGATAGCGAACTGCTTTACTTAGCGCTTGCGCATTTTACACGTACGGTTGAGGGTTACGAGTCAATTTCGATTTGGTGAACGGGACGCTCTCTCGTGCCATTGTTACGAGACATCGGGGTTGTCTTATTAAATTTTCTCGATGGTTAAGGACTTCGTCGTGTCTTTCGTCGTGCGAGTTCAAAGCGAACGTAGCGCGTGGAGGGTTAACGCAAGGTGGACTCGTCTGAAGTTGGGGGCGGTCGCCGGCCGGCCGGCCGGCCGATCGAGCAGACCAGACGCCAGCGCCTCTCCGCGGAGGCAGCGCTCACTGTTCGGCGTTCGGCGACAGCGCCAGCGCCTCTGCCCAGCTAGGGGTCAACATTCCAAAGCGAATTTCAGTCACGATAACTCATAAAGAAACACCCACGTCCACTTTTAAATGACAAAGACCGAGCGGCGAGTCAAAGGGAAGCGCCGTTATTGCTGGGTTGGCTTTATATGCGATACTTACACGTTCAGCCGCGAACACGGCGCACCTGTGGCATTGCCAAACCTGCAACAGAGAGTTTTCACTTTTTATTATATTTTTGTCGTTGTCTCGAGATATTTCGGGAAAGATTATTTTTGCTCTAAGAAAACATAAAGTAATCGAGGGAAATACGTTTCTTTTTCTTTTTTTATTTCGCTTTTGTTCCAAACCCAACCGGCTTCCTTCTTTCTCTCTCGGAAAGTCGTTATGCAGATAGGACAGAAATTAGCGACTTTGCTAAAAGAATATGCGACAGGATCGTGGATCATAACGTGTCTAAATTTAGAAATCTCGTTTCGTTTATACCCAAACAAGATTTGGCAACTGAGGCGCCGTACGTCGTGTCGTTCGCGGACGATTTTATAATTAAAAATCCCCCCCCCGAAATGAATTTCTCAAACTACGTAAATTCACACGAAAATTACTTCTCACGCGTAAAACCCTGAACGCAAGACTCATCGACAATCAGCTCTTAAGAAATTTCGAAAAGCACGGAAGAACGTAAGCCCGTGACCTAAATCGCATCTCGTTCCAAAAATATAAAATTCTATCCTAGCTGGAATGCCTTGAAATAGTGTTTGAATAATTTTTCTCAAACTTCGCGTCAATTTCATCGCGTAAATTAATTCTTATTGTTTACTAAATAAGCTTATTGTATTAAAAAAAAAAAAAAAAAAAAAAAATCCAAATAAAATAAACTAATAAAAAATAGAGATCGCGTTACAAGGACATAGGTTAACCTAAAATCATTTTTAAGACGGAACTTCCGTATCGCGTAGCGATTACAAATTTTTACAATATTTTTTTTCCCCCCCTCCCCAGGAAATTTAATTCATCACATGTCGGACAACAGACACTCTTCGGATCCATTCGTCTCCCTCTCCGCAGGTAGTCTAGACACGTTATTTCATTTTGTATTTCACTCTCAAATGACATAGAATTTAGGAAGCTATTTAGATATGTATGTACGTCTGGCGTCTGGCGCTGAGGAAGATCGCGCTGGCCAGTCAGTAATCAGCCGACTGGCCTCCGGAATAAGAAGTCTCTCCTCTCTCTCTCAATCACACCCGACATCTCTCGCTCTCTCTTTCGCGCAGCGCTTCAGTCTGCCCTGCCGGTAAGGTCGGTAAAACATTCAGGGCCGTCCACATCCACGTTCCCTACCACAATTCTATACCCCAATTAATATCCCATCAAGGTTCCTTATTTAAAATCGAAATCCATCACAGTCCTTAACGAGGCAAAGCTCAAGCCCACGAAATACATATTTACAAGAACATTGAAAATCATGATAAATTGATATCAACCCAACAATATCGATTCTGTATTATTTAATTATTAAATAATTTCTAATCTTTATAACATCGGTCGATTCGGTATCTACACACACACACACACATGCACACATATGGCGATTGAACGCTCGACTCGAAACCCGCGACCGCCACGCTTCATTCATTCGCTGCTTTTATTTCATTCTATTTCCAAACACGAGAATTACTCGCATTCCCGCAGCCATTCCGCAGCGGTTGGCGCCATTCTTGGGACATCTCGCCGAGATCGTCGACGCTCTAACGATCCTTCCTGGCGCTCGATACACGCAGCAATGATTCGCGCAAAGGGTAGGTCCCCTTTGCCAAATCACACGAGTCGATCGACCTACTAGACGTGCCGCGCAGAATGAAGAAGTTTCGCAGAAAGAGGAACAACGGGATGGCTCCTTCGTTCCACCGATAAAATAGCCCCGAGGTGCGTGTACACTGATCGTAAATGGCGAGCTGTGGGAAACCGGAAGCGGTGGATCCTGGGTAGCAACTTTAAAAATTTTCGAAGGCGCACCTGCACCGCCCGACGGAGAGGACGGCCCTGGATGTGGCGTGGCCAGGACGAGGTAGGGATAGGATGATGGGACAGGTGCGGCTCGTAACTTCCTGTGTGATATCGGCGGTCGCGGGCCGGTCCTGGCGCTGGCGCCACTCGATCCGTTGATGTAGGCGCCGACTCCCCTCTCTCAAAGTTTCCTTCCTCTCCTCTCCCTCGGCCTCTCCTCTTCCGCTTCTCTACGTGTACTGTAACCGTCGCTACCTTACTCGTTGGGACGCCGGTACCCGCTACACCAATAAAAACATTTCCACGGTGCCTCCTGCAGTCTCTCTCTCTCTCTCTCTCTCTCTCTCTCCCACTGTCTTTCTCTATTTTACTTAGCTATCTATGTATGTATGTATGTATGTACCTACGTGGGTACGCACGCAAAACAAACAGCAAACTAACCTTTCTTGACTAGGAATAACCAAGCTTATATCGCTGAACGAGAGGCTACTTTTTTAACCTTAAAAAAAAAAAGAAAATGCAAACTCGCATATCAGGATGTTCAGTATGTGTCGTAGATACTTGTGTAACTTATCTTACATGAGGATCCTGTCGTCCCTGTCTGCTGCTAGACAAGAAGTCAATATTTTAATGGAAATTCCCCTATCGACTTTGACTGATGCTCAGCTATTTCCTTCGATGCATTTTTACCCTGCTGTACCTATGGACGTTGCGTACATGTCTTTTCTTAAAGTGACGCACTGAATAACTGTGACTATTATTTGTAGACCTCTTGCCAGGAGGTTAAAACTTTTCTCAACACTCCTTATCGCTTTTTGTCGTTGAAACTTTAACTGTCAAAGGATCCCTGCGAGATCTACTTGTTGCGAATACTCGTCGAAAACTTGTTTCATTGGCCCGTCTGGTGCGCATGCGCTGCGCACTGGTTCAAATATGTAGTTCCGAGAGTCGCCACGAGGGGAGTGACGAACGTGGAAAATAGAAAAATCGTAAATTTGACAGAAACGCTTTATGAGCCTTTAGGCGTATTTTTTAAAAAGTATTTTGATACTTCAATTTTAAACACTCATTTTGGCGACTTACACATTGTGGAATCATGATTGCTTTAAACATTGGCAAATACTTGACTTACTTCGTGACTAGTTGTACGTTGTGTAAAATATAACGTTTTACGTGTTGCGATCGATATGGGTAAATATTAATATTTGTATCATGTATAATTGAAGTATGTTAAATGAACTGCATAACGTGACTGTTTAATGATCGAAAAAAAAAAACTATATGATTTTGCAAATGTAGAGAGAACAGTGCTGGTATTTTTATACGCTTCTCCAATAAAAAAAAAAGCATATGATCTTAATGGGACTACATGGATACACTATTGCACTGTCACTATAATCCTTTGTCAAAACTGTCAAGTGCCAGACAGCTAAATTAGCTGATGTTAAAAGTGTGAAATACACATTATTACAGCAATTATTCACCTGTGATACAGGCTTTATCTCACTACGATTTTGATCGACAATTGACAATAAAAAATAATTCTGGACAGTACAC
>JARQSV010000387.1:3597204-3624342 GCA_030142285.1 Calameuta idolon
TTATCTTCGTTACAGTTAAAGGCTGTAGTTGTTGACGACGACCTCAAAGTCCTTCACGAAACCAGCGTGCAATTTGATAACGATCTACCGGAGTTCAGGTAAAACTTTACTGAAACGTTTTCCTAGAGGCATTTATTATCCGTGAAATTAGTATTTCTTATTGATTTCATGCGCTATAGAATAATTTATCAGTGATTATCGTATCTTCCTGTTAACTGATTAACTCAAGCTGTATTTATCTTGGATCGCCGATTGGTTAAATTTGATCAACGATCGATCAAGATCCTTCGCGCGCGATCTGCTTTGGCCAATCGCTCATCTATTCCGGGCACGAAACTATTTTCGTGTTTTCTTGGAAAACACTCGTTAAATAATCAGCAGCACTTGAATTTTGACTATTTTTTTCTTTTTCTTTTCGTCGTTTCTCTTCTTAGGACTTACGGGGGTGTCATACAAAAGAAGGTTGATCCTCATGTGGCCGTGTCTCCGACCCTGATGTGGGTCAAAGCCCTGGACATGATCCTTGATAAATTGCGAGTCTGCGGCGTGGATTTCAGTAAAGTGGCTGCTATTTCTGGCAGCGCTCAGGTAAATACGGAATGTAAACAGTCTATTAGTTTCACGAAGTTTCTCAAGTTTCTTCTGGTAACCGCCAATCGAAAATAGATGGAACTCGGGTTCGGGGAACTATTCCGTCCGAGAATACTTTTCAGCTTCGAGTGATTATTTTCAATTGTGATTAATGTAGCAACACGGTACCGTCTATTGGGGTAAGGGTAGCCGCCGTCAACTGCAAAATTTGGATCCAAATAAATTTCTTCACGAACAACTGGCCGTGTCTTTCTCGGTAGCACATTCGCCGGTATGGATGGATTCCAGTACAAGCGAGCAATGCAGACGCCTCGAAGATGGCGTCGGTGGTCCTCTGGTGAGCATTAATTATTTTCGCGGGTACAAGTTTCACCTCTGAAGATAAGCTGTGGTTTTTCCATACTTGACTGAGAGGCAGTGACTTAGAATTTTCCTTCTAGAAATTAGCCGAAATAACGGGATCTCGGGCCTACGAGAGATTCTCAGGAGCACAGATAGCAAAAATAGCGCAGAAGAAGCCGGAAGCCTATGCCATCACCGAGGTATGTATCCACGAATGTGAAAAATGTTTTTGACTTCTCCTTAAATAATTCAATACAATCTCCTCCGTTCCTCGAAAGTTTTATGGCTTCCGCAACGGTAGAAACTGTTATTCTACATTTCTATGATATTACGGGGGAATGATATCTTTCAGAGAATATCCCTGATCAGTAGCTTCGCAGCATCCCTTTTCCTAGGTGACTTTGCACCTATAGATTGGTCCGATGGATCAGGAATGAATTTACTTAATATCAGAACAAAAGACTGGCATCAACAAGCGTTGGAGGTATTTAATTAGAGTTTTTAACGACAGAAATGATAACCATAACTCTTTTTATTAATTAAACTTATTCTTTTATCAATAAAGGCTTGCGCTCCAGATCTCAGAGACAGACTTGGTAAACCTACTTCCTCGTACAGTAATCTTGGTCCTCTCTCACCCTATTTCGTTGAGAGATTTGGATTTGATGAAAAGTGTAAAGTAATAGCATTTACTGGAGATAATTCTGGCTCGTTGGTGGGTACGTGTTAGAGTACTTACGTTAGATTACAGAAATGATTCCAGATGAGCATTGATACCCGAAACATCCATATATCCATGCGAATAAATATCCTTAAATAAATAATGCAGATACAGATTTCGTTATATAGGTATGAGATTAAAGGAAGGTGACGTTGCCTGCAGTCTTGGCACCAGTGACACTCTGTTCCTTTGGCTCAACGAGCCAAAAACTGTCGTAGAAGGTCACGTTCTTTGTAATCCTATAGATGACGAGGCTTACATGGGATTACTCTGGTAAAACAGATTACCATCTGCTTCGCATAAAATCTTTTGATCCGCATGAACACTGTTCCTTGACGTTACAGCTTTAAGAATGGTTCCTTGACGAGGGAGAGAATCAGAGACACAGCAGCCCAGGGTTCTTGGCAAATCTTTGAAGAATTGCTCGACAGTACTCCTAGAGGAAACTTTGGAAATCTTGCACTTTATTACGACGCTCAGGAAATTATTCCCTTCCTGATCGGTGACCATAGATTTAATAAAGCTAACGATGAGATAAGTCGTTACAGTTCAAAGGAGGTCGAAGTGCGTGCCCTTATAGAAGGTCAATTTATAGCTAAAAGAGCTCATGCTGAAGATTTTGGATTTATCATAGGTGATCATTTACTTTTTATTATATATATATCGTTTCAATTGATTACGTATACTAATTGATTGCTCTATTAACAGGACCTCAAACTCGCATATTCGCTACCGGTGGTGCATCTACGAACAAAGCAATTCTTCAGGTGCTCGCTGACGTATTCAATTCCCCAGTTTATGTCTCGGTAAGATTCTATTCTAGTAAATATACTGAAGATAACGATAAAAACATTAAATATTTATCAGAGAGATCGTTTCCGCCTGACTTTTAGGAAGTAGCGAACTCCGCAATGATGGGAGGAGCGTATCAGGCGAAGCACGGTCTGTTACGCGATAAATTAAGTTTCTACGAAATAACAAAGAGTCTGCCAGAGCCAACACTCGCCTGTCAACCGTACGATGATGCCGAATCCGTAAGTTGAAAAGCTCAAGTCAATTTTCTCAGAAGGCTCCTTCTCGTGCACGATCTGCCCCCTCTTCTTAGTTACAATAAAATTGTTGATCAAATATTTCAGATATACAAGCCAATGATTTTACGATACAGGAAGATCGTCGAGGAACTCTTAGCTAAGTCGAAAAACGATAATTACTCGTAACTTGTGACGACGACAACGAAACATTCCATTTTTGGGCTAGTGATTCTGTTACAAACGCCATTTCTCTACGAATGAGACTAAACAGAGCCGCAAGAGACAGAAAGAGTCTCTTTATACTTGATATCGAGCTTCTTACATTGAGCAGGGCCAATGAATATAAAATACCAAAAAAAAAAACCTAATGCTTCTATGTACAACGTTGTTAAAAATAATTAGATATTATATTCTCTTTTACTCGTCCGATCTTTGCAGACAGGAGATCGTAACATTTTTCACCCGAAATTTGTTTTATGCTCTTTAACATCACAAACGTGTCAACATCCAGAGCGAGTTCGTATTAATGCGTTTTTATAATAATCTACCGATAAGAAATTTGTGCAATTCGTATTGTATATGACTTTTTAAAGTTTTTGCTTTGTTACTGTTTTCTGAAAGAGTACGCTTTAGTATTTTTTTTTTATTTTTTTTAGAGCTATACAGGAAACCATGTCGTAGCTTTGAAACGAGTGGCAACCAAAGGAATATTTAATATCGCGATATTCCATTTATCGATATGCGCACAAACATTATCAGAATTCAATAAGAAGATAATAGTGCCTTGCTTTTACTAAACGCTATTAAATGTTTTTATCGTAAGTAATGATCGCGTTTTATGTAAGTACTGATAAAAACTAGTGCAATGTTGTTTTTTTTTTCTCTCTACAATTTACCATTGTTAATTAATTAGTTAATATTCATTGGCATAATTATGTACGTGCCTTTGGCAAAAGGCAGCTGGTACCATAGTTCTAAGAGATTTTATAAAGACCGTGTTGTGACTTATTACAAAATAATATATATTAATTGAAATAAAAAGAAAAAAGAACCAAGGGTCATTTACACTTTCAATTGAGCTTTTCTTGTCCAATCGCGATATACCGAGGGCTGTACAGTTTCTTAAGGAACGTTTGACATCCATTGAAGTAACGATTAATGAAAGGTCATGGGACTATGGTCTTTCGAAATATTATAATTCAAGGACATAATAAAATTAATATACATTTTATGCACGTGTACAGCCATTGAAATTTTTAAACGACTTGATGATTTATTTTTTCCTGCCACCTCTCTCCTTCGGCAGAAGATTTATTACGTTACCTGATGATAAGTTGTAATAAGCCAACGTATTGTTATCCTTGAAGAACATACCCTGAAGGACAGAGAGTCGTGAAGTTTATTAATTTAATTATCGAATCGTTTTTCGGTTGCTCTATTAAATCAAACTTTCGATTTCTTACCTCGTACTGCAGCTTCTGCTTGCCTGGCGGCATCCCCGTTTGCTCGTGAATACGCGCCTTCATGGTCGCGACTGTGTCGTTTGGCTGCAGAATGATGTTCAGTGTCTGCCCATTAAGTTTCCATTCAGCCTTCTCCGTCATCATGGGTACAGCTACGCTCAGTTGTACCGGACCCTGTTTCAGATAAAATTATCTCAGTCAAGTTTTATCATGGTAAACATTGAAGGAAAAACCGACCTTATTTCTTGCCAGGAACTGCTGTTCGGGTATCAAAGAGTCTTCGGTACGTAGTTTCTTCGTCTGGGGCTCTTCTTCCATCGGTTCTCCGGGATGCTTCATTCCCATCTACGAAGAGAGAACGAATTCAAGTGATTAAGACTGATGCGAACGTATCGAGTGAAGATTATTTACCGCTTGATTCATTGGAGGTTGCATAGGAGGCGGCGTGGGCATGAATGGCGACATTGCGGGTGCTGAAAAATCATTATTTCAATAGTTAAACCAGAATATCTGTACGATCATACAGTTTCGGATAGACTGTAGTAAGTCTGCTTACTCATGAGTGGTCTAATGGGTGGCATTGGAGCCATCATCATCATCGGCGGCTGTGGCATCATCTGCTGTGGAATTCCCATGGTGGGCATACTCATAGTAGGCGGTGGTGGCTGTGCTGGAACGGGTACAGGTTTCGGAGCTGGTGGCTTAGGCGGTGCCTTCAGGGTCGCTTGTGGTTTCGACGCTGCAGCAGCCATGTGAGACAGTTCAGCCGCACGATTGGCTGGCTTTGGACCGATCTTCTCCTTCTCTTCGTCAGGAAGAAGTCCCTTCACCTTGTGAATCTGATGAATCTGCTCCTCCAGAGTGATATTGGCACGAGCAGCTCTCGTAGCAGCTTCCACGCTGGACGTGTGACCGTCCCAAGTGACTTTATCGTCCTTCTTCTTGTCCTCCTCGCCGATCTTCTTACCGATCGCAGTTTCCTCGTCGCCAACACCAAAGATGTCGGTACGTCTCTCGGCCAATTGTTTAAGACTGGCTTCGATAGCCGTACCAGGTGCGAACACCGTCTCCTGGGCAAGCTTGTCCAGATGCTTGTCGCGCTGCTCCACCCAGCGCGGGTCCAGCAAACCAATGCGCATGTGTTCCTGTACTTTGCTCGCAGGAATACGTTCGCCCGTGATGGGCGAGATCAAGTACTCATCCTGAGTAACTGGACGAGTCGTTTTATTGATAGCTGAAAGGATGGAAAATAATGTAGACGTGGTTTGCAGTTTCTGTGAATAATTTCGTTCTTCGAAACTGGTGAAACAAATGTACCATGTTGTTTCGGATCGTATCCTTTCTTCACTACTACGTTTCCTGGGGTAGGTGGTAACGGCGGTGGCTGCATACTAGCATCGCGTGGTTTCAAGTCCTTAGATTTCTGAGAATCTCCTGGAGGAGATACGTCGTCTTCGTCGCTAGAGTCCTCTTCCATGTCTTGCACCTGCAATACAATTATTATGATAAAGTTTAACCTCTATCTGTCAAAGTATGTCGCAAATAGTTACTTGGTTATTATCCTTAGCACGATCTTTCTCGCTTTCTGTACGATTTTGCATCTCGTCATCTCCATCACTTTCGATCTGCATCTCTACATCCTCTCCTTCTTCTATGCGTTCCTAAAATATTAATTCATCGATGAAATAAATATAATAATTTCTGAGCGGTTCAATTACGAACTGTCTTACCTGCATCAGTACGCGTGCACCGACTTCATCAGGTGTCGTAGGTGCAGGAAAATTACCAACTTCGAACTGCTGATAATCCACAGTTTCGACGACGACAAAGTCGTGCCAATCAATCTGAGCGTAAGCGACTCTTTCACGCTCTAACTCTTCTTCTTCCTTACGTCTTTGTGCTTCCTGATACTTTAACCATTCAGCACGATACTTTACTTGCTCCAGGATCTTGTCCATGTTCGATGCTTCATTTCTAAGTCTTGGTAATAAATCTTTCGGTGGAATAAGTACCTTGGTGTACTGTTCGAGTAATTTGGTAAAGTATTGAAAGAGCGAATGTTGGGGTCGTAGAAAGTCGAACTGGAAATTTCTTTGTTCGCGGTTCATTAGATTTGTTAGGAATTGACGTCCGTTACGCGCCACGAATTGCGCTGTCAATTTAACGATATCTCTGTAACAAGTACGGTCAGGAAATATAATTAAAGATTTTTAAATTCCATCGTTTCAGATAACTGAGTAATTGTAACACATACAAATCCAAGGCTGATATAGACGGAGGATCTGCTATGAATTCAAACTCTGGAGGTGGATCCTTCGGTACGAACGGCTGTTCTACTTGCTTAAGAATTTCTTGTTGTTTTTGATGAGCAGCAAGATTCACAGCTTTACCTACTCCAGGAGCGACTAGTGGTTCCTGACCTTTACCCTCTTTAAATTCCTTTACCTTGTGCTGATAGTATGCGTGGTAAGGATCTCCGAAATTCAAGAAATTGAACTTTGGATTCCCCAGCTCGTTTTGACGGATTCTCGATTCAAATTCTGGTCCATTTCTGGCCACGAAACTTGCAGTCTTGTCGACAATATCTTTTACACTGTGTAAGGAAAACTATATAGACGTAATAAACTATTTAACTTTAGAAAAGTAAAAGCTGACACGCTATTCGACCTTTTTCTTCCTTTTTGCTCTTTCTAAAAGAGCGTTAACACTTCAAATGTGGTTCCAAAGGCTGAGCCCATTACATTATATCGTGAAGAGTAAACATGTCACCCTGTAATAATGCGAAACATTAATTTCTTCCAATACAAGCACTTTTATCATTTTGAACAATAATTCTGATATATCTTTCAAAAAACAATATCTGAATCAAAGGATACTTCTAACCTCCGGAGGAGGATAGATAATTCCAACAATGGGTTGAGAGGACGGAGCCGAGTCCTCGGACTCCGTCGCTGGTGGCTCCGGGAGGATCACTTCTTGTGCAGGCATTATGCACAAAGTATTTTTTTCTACAAATGACTAAAATACTTAAAATACATTAAATAAACCACAGATACTCAAAACCACTATCCAGCCACTTTGCTATGGCCAGCTATGGCGTCCTGTACTCTGCTGGAGCGACAATAGTACATTATGCCAAGTTCATATTCTTCACCAACATAAGGTTCATAAATGGAAAACCGGCATGCAACGGTCCATTTGTGCGTTTTTACCGCAGTTCGCTCAACTTCCGGTAGATGGCGTCGTCGATGTCGCTTATACTCATCGTAGTCATGAAAATTCACCCGCTTTGGCTAGTTTGGTGGGTTTGGTTTTGGTGTCGTTGATTTCACGAGTGGTCTCACGCCATTTTTATTTATGTATGGTGGGGGGTAATATAGTAAGCAACATTGTGCAGAGAACTTACGAATAATTATTATTAAAATTCTGTCGAAGTAATAGTGAGCTAACAGCGATGTAGATCCGCGCGCGTATCGCAATTGTACATAGCATTAGAATAACTTCGCCAGTGCTCTGTGCGAAAACATTAATGCATTTGTTGAACCGTGGTGTTCACTGCGAAAATCAGCGATTTTTTCTAAACTGCACAGAGAATAAAATGGATTATCGTCAAAAGGTAAAATTTTCGACATTAGTTTACAATTCTTTGTCGTCTCCTGCTTTCACGTAGCTTAATAGACTTTTTCTTCTATATTTTTTGTCTACGTGTAAGTTTGTAGTTTGGAGCATGGTGGACTGTTGTATTTTACAGCTTGGGTTTTTTTTTTCGAGGATAACTTAATTTTTATTTATCATTTATAAAATACACTTGTTCGAATGTAACTCATAGGATACATGTCGTATGTTTGTTTTTTCAACATATGATACAATGTACAACAATCAGTTACGTGCATGACTATACCTTTTAGATTTTATGCTTCTTCGTATGTGTATTATTGTGTTATGAAAATGTTCACAGTTACGTGTCAGTCTCATTGTTATTTTGCATATATAGATGGTCGTCAGTTCCCATCATAAATATAAACCAGAGGATGACGACGACGAAGATTTAGAGGCATTAAGGTTAGCTGCTCTCCAGACTTTAAGAGCAAAAGATTCTCTTCAGAATAAAAAACCATATCCACCATCGCAACGGACAACTGCACCACAAATTACTCAACCATCGCAAGCGCATTATAAAGGACAAAAAGTTCCGATCAGAGGATTCTACCAAAAAACATATGCACCAATACAAAAGCAAAATGGGGTAAATATTTAAATAATAATACATCTATTTATCTCACAAGAATTTTGGATTCAATTATCCCATTGACTTACTTTTACCGTTAATATTTTTCAGACATGTTATTATCCTAGTCCTTGTAATCCAAATTTGATAACCATAGTCCCTGTGGATGGAAATATTGCTGCCAAGGAGACTGAATTATCAAGCCTTTCTAAACTGCAGGACGCAAATTCTAGTGAAGAAAAAAAGAGTTTCGGTAAGATATCAAAAAATTATTAGAATTATGTATCTTATTTATCCATATAATTGTTTAATTATATTTTTATCAATATTATATTTTCAGAAGAATCAAAGTTTTATCGTTACAAAGACACCGCTAGTGGATCCGAAGAAGAAGATCTTGGAGATCGTAAGAATGACTTATCAGAAAAGGTCCACACCGAGTCTGTAGGTAAGGATGGTGCTGACGCCGACGAAGAATCAACAGACAAGGAAAACCAAAGTGCTGCGGAAGAAAGTCCTCCAAGAACCGAAGAGGACGACGACGATGAAGACAACGATGATGACGACGACGTCTTGTTAATGGCCGATCTTGAGGAAGAGGACAGTTTGGAGCGTTTGATGGACGAGATGGAGAAAGAAATGAACGTGGACAAACCGTCAGAGAAAAGAGAGAAGAGACGGGAATCTTTGAGAAAAGAAATGAAGGAGCCAAGGAGACGCGAGGAACCACTCAAAAGTCAAAATCAAAAAACAAAGTTAGAGCAAACGGCAAGGAGAAACAAGAGCAACAGTCCTGCTCAGTTATTACCCGCAGCTGTTATAAAAAATGAACAGAGATCAGTATCACCTCATACCGCCAGCAGACCTGTCCATAAACGAAGATCACTGTCACCCAGGTCTCGATCTAGAAAAAAGTCACCAAGAAGATCACCGAGGAGATCACCAGTTAGGCAAATAAGGAAATTACAAAGGGATCTACCGCGATACCGATCGCCGCGAAAGTCTCCAGCGAGGTTCTCGCCAAGACCAAGATCACCAAGACTATCACCACGTCTAAGATCACCGAGATCATCCCCACGACGTTCACCGAACAGATCTCCTAGAAGGTCACCATTAAGAAAATTATCACCCAGAGGAAGATCACCCAGAGCGTCATCTCATGTAAGGTCACCCAGAGCATTACGATCACGATCACCACGATTATCTTCCAGATCAAGATCACCAAGACCCATCAGATCGCCAAGAATGTCTCCGAGACCTAGATCACCACGACGATCAAGGTCGCCACGATTATCACCAAGGCGATCGCCTACCAGGCATTCATCAAGATCGAGATCTCCAAAATTGTCACCACAGTCGAAGTCACCGAGATTGTCACCACGTCGGCTGTCACCTGCACGAAGACCATCGCCTCGATCGAGAACTCCCCGCCTGTCTCCCCGGAGAGGTTCCCCGCGTTTTAGGTCTCCAAAACGTTCGCCTAGAAGATCTCCCCCACGTATCCGCTCCCCTAGACCATCGCCGCACGAGTCACCATGGTCCTCGCCAAGAAATTCACCCAGACTTTCTCCTAGAAGACGGCGATCACCGAAGTGGTCTCCGAAGGAATCCTCTCGAAAGCCTAGAGCACGTTCCATTACTCCTGACGGACCAGCTAATCCTCCAGCCAAAAGAGACGTGTCTCCGATACCAAAAGGTAAATCACCAGATAACACCAGGACAAAACAGAAGCAAAGAGAAGACGTGCCCGACAAATCTACTGTGGTGGTCAGTGACTCCAACAAGGAATCCCAAAATGTGGCAAACGACCCAATCTTGGAAGCTCGACGCCGCAAATTCGAATCCACAAAACCTATAGATCCTGTTCACGCTAATAAAAAAATCAAGTTAACTAAGAAAGACACTACATCCAAAAAACCAGAACCTCCAGAGGAACCCATTCAGGAAACTACCCGTGTAGCTATAAAGAAAACTCCTAACAGCCTTGAAGAGTACGAGGCAACGGAATCAGACTTGTGCTTAGACGTGGATTACGAATTCGAGGATTTGCCAGAATCAATGGACGAAACGTCTGTGGTTACTGTTGCAAGTTCAGTAACAGTCTGCGAAGAACCTGAACCAGTGAAAGTCGAAAAAGAGAAGCCATCGAAGAAGAAAAAGAAGAGAGACAAAGAGCTCTATCAAGTTGGAAAATTAAAAAATGAATTGCCACTTTCAGAGCGTATTGGGAAAGAGAAGAAGTGTAAGAAGCACAAAGACGTCGATGGTCCCAACGAAGAGGTAGAAACAATAATCGAGGATCTGACAGTCGACGAAGAAGGTGACTTGCGTGCTGAACTCAGTAGAAGACGTGCTGAGAGATTAAACAGAACAGCCCCCATTCAATCAGCAAGACTCGTACAATCAGCATTCAAAGGAGTTGTTAGCGAGTAAGTATTATAATTAATTTCTTCCAGTCTCATTAATTATAATTAATCATTATCCCTGATAACACTCTTTTTTACAGAGCCGCCAAAACCAATGCAAAAGTAAATCGAAGACACATCGTTAAGACAGATGACAAATGTAAGTATCAGTAATTTTTCTCTATCGTTTTAGTTCCTATCTTTATATTTAATATCCTCTTAAATCAGATAACAACATAAAGACAAGCCTCTTTCATGCTAATTATACTGCATTTAATGAGTTTGTAATCAAGGAATCTTGTATTTCATAGCGAATCAAAAGGAAGTGAGACGCGTGACTGTGCTTCATCGTCCTGTTTCCGAATTACATGATTCCGAAGGTACATGATCCTAGACATTTATTTGAGATTTTTCTTTTTAATTTGGAGAACAACAAAGCACTAATGGCTTCGAACAATTAGTTTTCTTAACTGTAATTATCATTTTACTGTCTACGCTCCCTTCTTAATCTACCTAATATTTCTGTTTGCTTTCTGTTTTCATTGATACACTTCTCTTTCCATTTTTCTCAGATGAAACTATGGACTCCAAGGTTCCCATACGCTTCAGACTAGGTATCGGTAAGCCGGTGCAAGACACCAGGGAGGCCAAAGCGTCGAGGAAGGCTTCCAAAAGACAAAGCCGCAAGGTAAAACACAAAAATAATTTGTCTCTAAATGATACTGAGCATACGGTATAGTGTCAATTGTAGAATAAAATGTGTACATATATCCTAAATACATAGATATATCTATATATATATATCTATATATATAAATATATATTTAGGAAGAAATACATACGTACGTACAGACCATACGTATTAGTATACATATTTCTTGAGATAAAATCCACAATAATTATTATTATCAACGGATCCAACCGATCATGTCGATAGGAGTACAATGTTTTTTGCAACGCAACATATTTTATATTTAAAAAAAAATCGCATAATTCACTGTGTTAATCACTGGTGTACTTGACCATGAGAAAACTAAATTAATTCACACTCTCTACCGTGTTTCTCGTTTGACTTCTTTTTTTTACTTTTTTTCTCCTTCGTTGTTGAAAAATTGAATTTTTATCACTGAAATCAAATTCCTCGCGATGCTTCGTCGTTCTTCGAATTTTCTCTCGACGACATTACGATTGGTCGTTCTGATCGTATTAAATTTACTCTTTGACACGAAAAATCGTCTTTCTGCATGTACCATTGGGTCGTAATAAAATTTGCCCGTAGGAATGGCATCTAGGATTATGCAAGTCACTGTTAAATATGCACCATATAATTTAGAGAGGAAAATAATACTCAAAGAAAATTCGTAAAACTTCGTATAGTCACACGGGATCATTATCGAGTCACGTTTATACCTTAGATATTAATGATAAATCATTCGTACATACGTTAAACGTCCCGTATCCACGGACTATCATTGACAATTAATGATGCATTGTACGATAGGCGCGTAGGTCGAACGAGGTCACTATAAATAGATATTTAAGAAAACTTAAAGAAACCCAGTGTTATTTGTATCCGAGGGAAACGTTCAAATTTCACCAGTACGATCGAACGGACCAGGAGTGTTTGAGCAGATTAGGCACGGTTGATTACTTAAAAAAATTTCTTTTCTTTCACCAATTTGCGTTACAATTTATTTCACGAGTTACGTCACTTTCAGACACTGACTCTTGATCTGATCTACTGGCATGTATTATATATACACGTTACGTATAAATATCGTGAAAAAACGTAGCTCGTGAGAACAGGAGCGTAATTCATCGTTGGCCACTCGTTGCGATAATATTTAACGAACCAGCTGAAGGTCGTTACGGTTTTAATGAAAAATTAAGGACGACGCAAATCGATCCAATGAAAATGGCGGCTGTCTGTTTTGCCTGTCATTAAAAATCACACACTGATAATCACTCAAGTAAACACAGTTGATATTTCGCGTTGTACCGATAAGGCCAGGAACGACAGTTTTACATGTTGCCCGAGCAGTATAATTGTACGACGTAGGGACAGGTTAAATGTGCCTTGATTAAATTTATCGACTGTGCGTGGTCGTTAGAAAGAAAGAGTCCTGAAAAGTAAAACGAAAAGGTGGTTAGGAGAATTGCGTTATAAAGACGGCGTTCGTTGTTATTGGTTATCGAGTATACTGGTACGGTACTCTGTTCGGTATAACTCCGGTGTAACGTACGAACGATATTCTGGCAATGATGAAATTTTTAATTTACGGGCTTAGTACACTGTCACGTGTTGACACGAATCGAACTGCTGTCATTTTGTCGAAAGATCATCGAGCACCGAATTTTGTCCGTCGGTTAATATTTTTCACGTAATAATAGTCGATGATCGACGTCTGACCTTAGCAGCTAAATTAACGTTGCTTCGACTGTAGTAATTGTCAAGGAAACGAACAGATTCAGATAATCATTAGAGACTGTCAAAGAGTGCGCCATCTTATACTTAAATCGACTATCGTTATACTCGTCGCTCTCGATACACTTGATTTTAAATCGATAGGCAATGCGCGCGGGAAAGTTTGAAAAATAAATGTGATATATCTTCTCTGTTTTTTTTTGTTTAGGAATAACGTTAAACGAACATTCGCCAGATTGCGTATTTGTACGAAGAGAGAAAAGAAAAAAAAAAAGTGTGAACGACCATGAGAATGAGGGAGAGTGAATGCGCGGGAGAGAGAGAGAGAGAGAGAAAGAATGCGCGGGAAAAATGGCAACCTTTAAAAAGATCAAAGAAAGTAGCTGTTCACCTTACCTCATTTTTTTGTTGTCAATTTATAGAAAGATAAGCTCAGTAAGGTTTGCATTATTAATAATTGAATTAGAATGTGTACGGTTTCATTGTTATCTCTTGGTTCGATGATGATAACGATGGACGATTAACGATGATAACGAAGCTTAATAAAACACTAGACGACAATATCGGCGAAAGATTAAATAACTTCGGCATCTGGTTTTTGTGTAATTATTTATTGTTAATACGTTGCCTAGGCTCTTGATTACGAATTAATTATATTGAATCATTGTCTATTATGTGAAAAATATGTGTAAATAATTCTCATCGCTCGCTCGCTAAATAAACAAAACGACATTTAAACAAAAAAAATATCCCCGAAGCTGTGACCTTTCGTGTACCTAAAAAAAAAAAAGAAAAACGTCGTTAACAAAGTTCGACCAAGGTTGTTAAAAGAAAAGAAAAAAAAAAAAAGAAAATTGTTCGGAGACGAGAGGTGTATTTATTATTTTAAACGACGATCCCTTTATCGACGTAAGGACCTAAAAGTAGTGGCAGCGTCTTACACGACTGATTAATCCTGTATACGCTCCAGTGTGTCGTATTTCTTATCATTCTTTTGTAAGAGCACCGAGCTCGCTGTATATAACGGGGAATTGTATTGTCGCACGACGAGGATACTTTGTTAAAGAATATTTTTTTACAGGTTAGTTTTTATACCATCCTTAGCCGTTACCTTTCGTTTTTGTCATGTAACGTGTATAGTATTATTGAATATGTTAGACTTTCTATTACGAATTTACTGAATATAACGTATTAACGTACATGCGCCAATGCGACTAATTACGACTGTTGTTCCACCAATTCACAATTAAGTTTACGTAGATTAAGAGAAGAAGAAAAAAAAAGTATTAAGCAAAAAGACTATAGAATAAATAACCTCACTCTCCCCGTTACCGACGGGTATCCGACGTCTTACGGAATTTTCCATGGTTTTCACGCTCTACCGGTAAATCTTAAACGCAGTCAAATTCATCACCGTATTATCTTTTCCCCAAGCAAAGTAAATGCTCAAACACTATTTACGCTCGTATGATTATTATTTTATTTAGCGTAAAATCATCGCAAGCAACACCATTCACTGCCACTCGTATACGCGTCTAAATTGAATTTACACAATAGACGTCTCTTTGCTTGATGTGTCACCGTGCGATTTTATTTTCATAGGAACGTTCGTGCTTGTGTGACTTTTATTTTTTTTTTTTCATTGTCTCTCATAGAATCGATTGCTTATCGATTTTGGGTCCTTGTGCGGCATGTTTCATGCGGATAAGAATTTTTCTTCATTTCAATTGTGCATGCGTGTGCTATATATATATATATATACTTTTTTCGTGACGTTCGCCATAGCTTGTCAATATATACTTACGTTGTATATGATAATAATCATCGGATCCAACAGGACCATCCGAAGTACTGACGTTTCATCGTGTACACGATATCCGATGACTCTTGCAATTAAATTAAAGTCGATATCGTGCACGAAAATTCGATCTTGCGTATCATAGAATAACACAGTCACAGTAATTGCGCGCGGATGATTGTGCTGTACGTGAACGGTAGGATTGGATGGAAAGAAATTTCAGACATTTAACATATATTTCGTATCCTGAAGTTTCTAGAATCTTTTTTTTTGCTTTTTTTTGGAATTTTATGTATTTTCGTCAATGCGTATAAAAGTGGACTGTGACGCGCTTACGTTTACGATGATAGGTCGAATTTCAGAATTGGCGCCAATTTCAAAATCTTTCACGACCTTACGAAGGGCATGACGTAATCGTTGTTTATATTTCTGTTAAAAAAAAATAATAAAAGCGTCCCGTTTCCCAATCAATGCCGAAAGATCGGCACTTTGTTATGGCAAATTTGCTATTTTATTTTTTTACGTATATTTATACATATGTGTATAGCAGACCGATCATTCCTTGAGAATGATGTTCTGTGTTATTCTGTGATAATTGTTACAGCTAGTCCGCGTTACGACTTTCGATCGTTGCGATATTTAATTTATTGATCTAATTTTTCTGTGACCATAGTAAATACAGATGGTAACGTCATAACGAGTGTGCAAAAGTCTAATTACTTGTTTACCCAAATGTAAATTAATAAATCGCTCCTGGCTCCTTCCTCGTCGTGGAGAAAGCATTCGATTGAATATCGCATCTAGCTGCTACCTGGGTAAATAAATATCGATACAATCGATTATTTTTTAACGTACGAAATTACCATGCTGCTGCACAGAGACAGTCGACCATCTGTTATTTACTATTATTAAAAACTTTATTACTTATATTCCGTATGAATGTACTATGTATACACGTCTGCTTGTACTTGAATCCTTTTAAAGAGGAAGAGAGACAGAGAGAGAATGTAAGAGTGCGTGTGTACGTGAGTGAGAGAGAAGGTGTTGCGCGCAGGTGGTCCTGCGGGTAAACAAAGGAGATTCTTAAAGGAATAGCAGAGAGTGAAATAATAAAAAAAAAACAAAAAACAAGAGAAACCGTTCCATCATGCACATCACTGTAATTCGTCAAGTATCTCATTTTCAGAGGAAAAAGAATAAAATATTTTTCTACGTATAACATTACGAGTCTTTTCTTTTTTACCATTACCGTCGTCTGCTTTGATCTTGATATTTTTTTGTACGTACGATCAAGTCCCTTGAGAAATTCACTTTTTTTATTTATCCCACGATCGGCATCCCTTCCGTTCCTGTTTAGTGATGCACTGTATAATAAATTTCGTGGAAAGAAAGGACAAAGGGACATTGAAGTACATCGCGCAGTCGCCGTAAGCAAATGCAGCCGCGTACTGTCTGGCACAGCCAAGGCCTGGTAATCAATGGCGCAACGCAAGGAGGGAGTCGAAGCCGTATCTACTGTAGTCGAAACAGTGTGTCCACGGAGTCTTTAAAAGTATATTCGTTTTTAAATATTCGGAAGTTTCATCCTTGTCGATTATTACTTTGGAGGGTTTATGACAGGTCCGAAGGACTTAAAAAGCCGTACTTTCGTGTAGCTTTGAGAACACGGCGACCCTTTTCTCTTGTTATGGTATAACGACTACGCTGATGGGTTGACGGTTTATTCGAACGTCGTAAGAGAATTTGCTAATTGGGCTGCAGCCATAGAAAACGTCGATGTGCGAATTGAATAATCGACTCTGCGGATCGACTGGTGATATTTAAATGCCAATGGTGCCTGTGCAACGTGAATATTGACGTCCAGGATGGATTATGGAAACGTATCGAGTGGGGCTGCACCTCTTTGACTGGACGCTCAGCTGGGATTGAATCGTTGAGGTAGAGAAATTCTTTTTATTTTTTTTTACCTTTATTAGATTTACTTGCGATTAGATCGAATAATTGAATTTAATTAGGAGGGAAGATTCTGGTGAATTTTATTGTAATTTATAGTTTTGGGACGGTTGGATGATTTTTTGTAATTTTTTTTTTTAATTTTACGATTACAAATTTTTGAACGACTCAAGGGAATTGTTTCAATTTTCATAGCGTGACGATCTTTGGGTAGTTCACACGGACTCCGTGAAGTTCTTTACTTTTTATGTATCGTGCGATCGATTCAAATGAAATTAACGTGCTGCACGCAACTTCTAATCACTTTGATAATGCAGAAACCATGAATAAATTAGTGAGTCGTATTACTTGATTACCATTAGGCAATCGACATATGAGGTTTCAATGACGATTGATTTAATTTTAATAATTTCAGTGAACTCAGAAATGGGCAGTGGTGGGGTTGGTGAAATACCAACAATATTTCATCCTAGAAGATCCAGAGCACCCAGTATAGTCCTTAGCGAGGATCAACGGAACAACGGTCCTCACGCGAGTCCTGTGCAAGTCGTTCTAGACACATCTGGTATCTAACAGCAAGATCATTTGACAAATATAATTAATCGATAAGGTATAATCAATTGATATGTTTTAATCAAATCTTTTTTTTTTACAAGGTTGCGAACAGCAAGGGTGCAGCACAACAGTGGCATGTGGTGATTCTGGATCGAGCTGTAGGTCAGTAGAGACAACTGGCTCTGGGGTTGGTAGCGGTGGGGGTGGTCCTGGAGGTCCAGGTGGAGGTGGTCAGATACAAGGACAAAGTCAAGGTCCAAGTGCACCCTCGTGCCTGATAAATAATCCTGCCGTTAATTATCAACATCCACCAAACTCATCATCCTCATGCTACGCGTCCTGCTGTGCGGAATCCGCGAAAAAGGTAGAGCAATGTAATTCTCATTAATTATATATTAATTATTATATATTAATTAATTGCAGATATATTTTGGAGTATGCGTTACTATATGTGTGACTGCTAGCTGGGTCGGTGCTACTCACTGTATTAGATACTTATTCTTTCGCAAACCAGAGAGTATTGAGTATTCGCCATCATTGAATTCATCAGTGACTGGACATCCTCATCACCATGTAATTATTTATAATAATATTATCAGTGGGATACGAGCGATGATTTCCGGTGCTCCTTGTCATGGATCTTTCTTATTTCTTGTAGGTGCTTCCATACAATGCTCCGTTCTTCACAACGTGGTTTTGTACAAACTGGGCTGTACTGTACTTCCCAGTGTACTTTGTATGCAGAGCTGCCAGGACCAAGTGCTCCAACATCTCGGAAATCATTGCGGAAAGTCTTCGTGGATTTCGAGACAAGGGCTTCACTGGTGGACGCTTCTTAACCAGGTGCAGCCTCTTCTGCGGACTCTGGGTTGCCACTAATTACATGTACATTCATTCTCTGAGAATTTTATTGGCTACCGACGTTATGGCACTCTTTGCCACCAACGTGTCCTGCGTTTACCTTCTGTCATGGGTCATTCTGCATGAACAGTTTGTTGGTGTAAGGGTCAGTATTACCTTTGTTCTTTCCTCGAGTACCTTCCATCGTATTGAAGAACGCTGCCAAGATTAAATAATCCTTTGAAAATCCATAGATAGTAGCAGTCATTCTGTGTGACACCGGAATTGCCCTCTTAGCTTACATGGATGGCATCACAGGAAGTCCAACCTTGGGTGGAGTCGTTTTGGCAGCTTCCGCAGCTGCTGGATCTGCCGTTTATAAGGTAAAGTTTTTCACATAGTCAGTAGCACACAAGACTCGTGCAGTGATTTAAAGAAAATTATTTAAAAAGTATTACATTGCTTTCTCTCTTATACAGGTCCTGTTTAAGAAAGTCATAGGCGAAACGACGTTTGGTCAGGTCTCCTTATTCTTTTCGCTCATTGGCTTGTGCAATGCTGCGTTACTGTGGCCGGTCTGTTTGGCTCTGTACTTCTCGGGCGCAGAAAGTGTTCACTGGGCGAGATTACCATGGGCAACGTTACTCGCAGCCAGTATTTTACATTTAGGTCAGTCATTAATTAATTAAATTTATTAATAAGTTATTATCGACCCCAGGAATAACCATCTATCCTGTTATCACAGTTGCTAATATGCTGGGGAACTTCAGCATCGCGTTTACCTATGATCTCTTCATCACCCTGGGATTGATCACAGCTGTACCAGTATCTGCCGGTATAGATAACCAGATAATACCATTTTCGAGGCGCTTACAAGATTTAAATAATTCTTTTCCACCGTCACTCATATACGACTACGATCTTACAGCCCTGGACGTGGTTCTGTACGGCGCTCATTTCGTGGGAATGAAGCTGGCAGGGATGATCCTCATTGCTGTTGGATTCTTCCTTGTGATGTTCCCGGATAACTGGCCCGATTACATAACGAGACTACTTCGGTATGCATTTAAAAATTTTTCTCACATAACAGACTCATGGTATGCATTTTAATTCTACACTTAATTTTCCTTAGTCTTTAGTTTTCTTAGAGTTTGATATATATATATACATCCTATATCTATATATATATACTCTTGCAAGGATATCCAACTGTCGTTCACTTTTGCACCAAGATAGAGGCCAGCGCGTAGTCTCTCACTGAAGTAGGATTATGCTTGACAAGATAGCCTATATATATATATATATATATTACTTTTACACTCTTTCACCATCTTCTTATTATGCTCAAAGTATTAAGTTGAATCTTCGTGTCGAGCTTATGTTAAATACCTTGAGATTGTCTCGCGATTATTACTGGGAACTTACATATATATATGCTTTCTGTCAATATCATACTGTTAGCACTATAGCTGATTAACGTAAGACTTTAGAAACTTCTAGAAAATCTATTTACTCTCGTACTTGTTATATCGTTTAGAAATTTTCGATAGTGACATTCTTGGTTTTTGTACAAGCAATTACAGACTGATCGAGTCTTATCGATTAACGTCAAAAGTGTATATAGATACTTTGGAGCAAAGGGGAATTTTCTAAAAGCACATTTATATCCTTTCGTTTTTGTTAAGGATGTATGGGCCTTCAAGAGAGAGTCTATTGTTTCAGTATACGAATTATCGATACAAAGTACATGGCGCACGTTCAAAGCTTGGCTACTGGGAGTAGAATTCGAATTTTGAGTAATTGTCCTTTTTTAAATGATCCGTGAGGAGCCTTGAAATTTCGTAGATTTCATGCATCCTTTTGACCCATGCATCCTTAAGGGAAAGCACGTCATGGCCTTCGGTGTTAACAATATCACGACAGTTCATGCAATAATGATAAGTACTCGACGATTTAAATTAAATTTAAAGGGATCTACTTTCACGAAACTGATACTCGATGCTTTCGGTATAACGAACTGCACTTGTCTGTCATTGAAGTCAGACTGCGTCAGACACATTACGCACACTTTAGGAGATAAAAATTTAGTTAATCGTGCACCACTTTTTGCCATAAACAATTCACTTTAACCTCGATGTCTTCACCGTTAAAGTCTAATGCACCCCGTTGATTCGTACTTTGTATGTGCCCCAATAATCGGTTGGGTAAACATTGCGAAATTTTGAGGTTAACTTATTAACGTGCGACGCAATGCGACGAGGAATTCAATTGACGAACTACTCAGAGAAAGGTTATGTTCGAAAGGACAGTCTGATGAAAGTTCATTGCCTGAGCTGTTTATTTATTGTGTGTGAATCGATATCGACACTTCGTCACTCGCTTCCCAACAATCAGGATCCATTATGTGCTGTTACAGAAACATAGTCATCATGAGTCACAGTACAAGGTAAGAAAATACATCGCATATATCTTGTTTGCTTGATCGTACTGAAAATTCACCTAAGAAATCAAGTCGTTCGAAAGTTCATATTTCTCTATGCCATAACGGAAGCAAGCGCACGATTACATTACTAAACTTCGCGTCATACGCATCGACAATGATAACCCAACAGTTCATTGAATTGAGCAGTGAAGCGTCCGTGTACTTATTTTCGTATCTTTTCTTTGTAAAGTCGATAGTGAAATATTCTAGTGATATTAAGAGTGAGTTTAAGAGTGAAGATATCAGCAATAAAAAAAAAAAGAAAGAATAATATCAAACCAGGATAGAGGTGAATTATCGGTAATCTGCAAACAAGAATAATACTATCAATGGGTGCATGGACTTTCTCGTTACTAATTAATTTCCGTCAGTTTGAGGTGTGCACCGCTTACAAAAAAAATAAATAACGTGCATGAGCTTGTCTCTTTGACCTGTCGGCATGATTAATCGTTCTAACCTCTTACAAAGCACAAAATTCATGCGATCAACACGACATAACGAGCTTAGATGTATCAAATTTTTAGCATAAGATATGACAAAATTAATCACAGCGTACTTAAAGCGAATTAGATGCGCGAGAGTTGCAATTTAAAAATGAAAGGCGAAAAGAAAACAAGATATTTAAAGCAGCATCCATACAACTCACTCATTAATGACGAGTGCAACAAGTACAGTCGGTCCTGGGGCCCTGACACCTTCTGCACTGACATCTTCGGCACTGACCGTTTAAAAACATTTGAAACTGACAGCGGTAACAGTGCCGTCGCTAGACCGCGGGGCCTATCCGTATTTACACCCTCTATGTATGCTTCGCGGGAGACCACTTTCTCTAACTACGCCCCTGGTGCTCGAACGCGATTGGTCGACAGAAAGGTTAGGTAAAACGGTCAGCGCCCGAAGCTTCGTGCATGAAAATCTGTCGGTATCGCAGATCCGACTGTAATAAAGATCCTAACGAAGTTCGTCGCTCGTAAAGGCATAAGCTTAATTAAGCAGACACAAGTAAACTCAATTAAAACAATAAAGAGAAAAGCAGGAAGAAACAAATAAAAGTGTATACCATTACAACCAATTGGCAAAAGTCATATCCGGTTCGTCTAGGGATTTTCTCGCGTGAAAGTACATGCAACGGAATGTATCTAGGGCCTGTAAAATGCTCTCTAAAAGAATGCAGTAAGACTATCACAATGGGTCTGTATAATTGACTACGAACGAATCAATGGGGTTGATGCAGTACGAGAAGTTCGCAGCGTCGTGGGGTTGACAGGGGTGTCAATAGGAGCCGGAGACAGTCGATCCAGCATCGTCAATTTCGTCGGAACTACGGGGTCTCCTCTTCTCAGGGCGACGGACAAACCCTCCTTCCACTCTCCGCGACCAACAACACCACGACCGCCACCACAACCACGAACATCCTCCATCATCACAATGCCAACATCTCCTCATCCCCAGAACCCTCGAATCGCGTCCCTACCTCAATATCAGCCACCACTAACAACCATCATCGTTCGTTCATCGTCCCTCAAGTTCAACAAGGTATGATCTAAAGTACGTTTAAACAAATTGAGATTATCATTAAGCGATAAGCTTTCTCGTAGCTTCTTGCCCGACGGCACTGCTCTGTCTCTCTGTGCCTCCTTGGGTATTAACTTTTCTCTTTCACTTACCGATCGACTCACTGACAACCTTCTGCGACAAGGATAACAGAACCTGATAAAGCAATGGTAAAGCAGTTACAGGTTTCTATTGAACCAACATCCTTAGGACTCTACTCGATCATAGAGACTACTTGGAATAGGATTGTCACTCTTCTGTCCTATATACTTTTACTATCGGATCTATGCCAACGGTCATTGATATATCGAAACTATTGAAGTATATATCAATAGAGTATAAATGACATTGTCGAGGTATCACCGATTGCTGCCATAACGATTAGATCACACTGTACAGTATCTGCCAGGTGTATGTACAAGTATGTACCTTATCAGTATAATTATCAGGTAATGAATAAATAGGTATTTTATAATCTCGATGTATAATTATATAGTGTACAATTTTGAAGGGCTGCGATATAGTTCAAAATATATAATCTTTTTAGATGTACTTATACAATAGTGTACCATATATCATAAGAGTTGTGATGATCCTACAGATCCATATTACAGGACAGTGATAAAGTCAGCGTGAATACCTTGATCCTCGTAAATTCGTAGCGATAACGTTAATACGTCATTTAGAAATATCCTTAATGACTTTTTGAATGCGCTATATATATACATATGGAATGAAGCATCGTGGCGTCTGTCATAAGAGCGATATTCAATGTTTTTCTTTTTTTTTTTCATTTTTTTTTTTTTTCTTTCCACAAGAAAACTATATTCTATTCACTTATCTATCGTTCTTTCTATCTATCTATCAGTCTCTCAGTGTATGTTAGACAATAGTACGAAAGCGAGGATACAAAAGTAAAGTCCATGAGACACGAAAGGTACAGAGTGGTCTGCATGCTAACCAAGTAAGCGAGGCTTTGAAAATTTTGCAAAATTTCTAACGATCATTGGAATTTCTTTTCAGATGGAGCAGAAGACACAGGCACGGGATGCCAGGCGGTACGTCGCGTGACGTAATTGATTATCGTACCGGATATATAAAGTCGCATCTTCGTTCGCCTTCCGGAAGGGTTCGGTGACCGAGTCCATTCTTATCATCTTTCACTATCCGATGTAAAGCGGATCTTGATTGCTCGATGATCTGGTCCACGTCTAATGAGTTAGGTAGAGCGAGTGCGTTCAGTAAAGAGATGAGTATTGACAGTAGAGTCAGAATTACGTCATTTTGTCAGGCGCTGCTGTGCGGCGTCCTGAGTTTTCTTCTTGTTGAATCTACGGGTGGGATTGAATTCTTATTGACATGTTCAGTCAATGCGTTTCCGGAAACAGGGATGATACACGCTTATTGACGATGGCTGAGGGAATACAAGGACATATTTGTATGGGTTTGATTACGAGGTGATTGTGAATTAGGTTAGAATGCCTTGTAGCTTTTCATCGCGTTACGATAAGAGGACGATTATGTCGATTGTATTCCATTTTTTTTTTATAATTATGTAACAGCGACCTTCGATCAAGGGAATTATTGTTTCGTTTTATGGAAACGTTTCTATTCTGGAACAGCTGGTTGGATATTGTTCGGAGACTCGAATTCGTACCTGCGTATACATAGTGACTATTATGTTTAAATGATTAATACAAGATCTTTGTAATTAACACCTTGGACGGCACTGACGTCATATGCTGTAATTTCGTTCTTTTGACTAAAACATTGTCATTTTGAATCTTAGAATTTTTTTTTTAATTTTGAATTTGGATTTGGCGAATCCAAAAATACCTTGGATTCCAGTTGTTGTAATTGAATTACATTTTTTTTTTGTACACTGGAATACAAACTGTTTCTGTTCTGTCTGCCGTCGAACAGGTTAAAGGCAATTTTCTCAGCTGCTTACCAGGTGTCTTTTGACTAAAACATTGTCATTTTGAATTTTAGAACTTTTTTCTTAATTTAGAATTTGTATTTGGCGAATCCAAAAATACCTTGGATTCCAGTTGTTGTAATTCAATTACATTTTTTCGTACACTGGAATACAAACTGTTTCTAGTCTGTCTGCCGTCGAAGGGGTTAAAGGCAATTTTCTCAGCTGTTTACCAGGTGTCGCATGTATCTTATTATTAGACAATTATAAGACTCGTAAATAATCTTAGGGAGACTTGTAATTGAAATTTAGTAAATTTTAACGTACAACCATCTGAAATTTGAATTGTTAATCAGGTGTTCGTAGTTGTCATATAATGTAACAAAATTATTCACCATTTCTTACTTCGACGAGGAGATTCACAGAATGTATTGCTCAGTCGGATTATAAATTTTCTTATGTCTCACAGATTTGAAACAGCTAAAGAGAAATACGTGTTATTAATCAAATACATTATAGTTAAGATTACACGCGGAATAGCATGTACTGTATATATTATTTTTTTCAAAGATATATTCTCAACGGTTATAATATTTGAAAATATAGCTGTCAATTATCCGACAAGAGACTAAAGCGGGTGTTACTATATTTGTCAGTATAAATATCCGTTACTCCAGTCTATCTCATCGAGTACAAGAAAATGGACGCGATTCATCGTTAAATCTCTAAGGTGGACTCTAGTTATAATAAAGCTAATTTATTATCAGAGAAAATCGAACTTCAACGGAAACTGCTTATCATCGAGGTGAATATTTTTCCATATCCCACAGGGCGTCATCACGTAATCACCGAATGAGCGTGACTTTTTAATTTTACTTAATCAAATAGAAATAACGGTTGAATGTCTTTAAAATTTTTGAAAAAAAATACGCAACGTTAGAGATACAATTAATTCTTCATGATAAGCTCTTATGGGAATCTGGATGCGTTTCATCAGAGATTGTTATCTTATTCTTAGAGAATGCCTCCACTAGAGTCTGATAAGTGGGTCTTTAAACAGAGCAAGATATTAAAATGCAGGTGTAATTCAAAAGAAAACATACTCGGTAGGTATGATCACTCCCTGCCGTATCGCGTTGCTGTGAATTTAAGGCCCAGACTGGCCCAGACGCTTTGATACAGAAAGGAGTCATTCCCCTCGCAATGAGAAGACTTGGACAGAACGTTGAGGGGAAACGTGAAATTACGGTACGGTTCTTTAAGAGAAGTTGACTGTGTTACCGGATCAGACCTGGTGGGAGGAATAAGTGAAAGGTGTTTCCAGTAGATGTTCGTTGATTTTATCTCACGACTTCATTCCTGCTGAAGACAGTAGAGGCGTACTATCTGAATTGTTAGTAAGATGTTTTCTCGTTATATTTATCACCAAGAGTAGATAAATTAATTGGACGTTTCTTCTTTCAGAAAGTATGAAGCTGTACTCAGTATCCGATGGACCACCTTCTCTTGCCTGTCGACAGGCACTGAAAGCTTTGAAAATTGATTATGAATTGATCGATGTGGATTTTGGCAAGGGGGAACATATGACTAAGGAATATGAAGAGGTATCTTTCTTTATAATTTTTCTAGAGTAAGTTTCTCTCGATTTTCTAAACTAGTTTTTCATACTTTAGTTAAATCCACAAAAAGAAATTCCAGTACTGGTGGACGATGATCTTACTATGGGAGAGAGGTGAAGTATATCCATTGTAATTCTCTTAAAATAGAGTCTGATAGTTAAGCGTCTCTTGTAGTAATGCCATTCTGCAATATCTGGGTGATAAATATGATACGGCTGGTAAGCTTTATCCTAAGGATCCAAAATCACGAGCCATTGTCAACCACAGACTGTGCTTCAACTTGGCTCTCTATTATCGTAACATATCTGAGTATGTGGTGAGTATCCACACGCTACTATTTCTAGTGTTAGATGTGTTAATAGTATTTGTCTCTTAGATAACAAAGCTATGTATGCATTGTTTAGATGGCACCGATTTTCTTTGATTATCAAAGAACTCCTTTGGGTCTGAAAAAGATGAAGATGGGTTTAGAAATATTCGAGACTTATCTAAAACGTGATAATTCAACATATGCAGCTGGAAGTTAGTACTCCAATTACATCAGAGTATTCCAAAGTAACTAAAAGATCTAATTCTTCTAGAATCTTTTCTTATTCTTCAGACGACTTGACGATTGCCGACTTTCCATTGGTCACAGCCACTATGTGCCTGGAGGCTATTGACTTCAAACTGGGACCATGGCCGCACGTACAGAAATGGTACAACAACTTCAAAACAAAGTATCCAGATCTTTGGGAAATCGCCGCTGGCGGGATGCGCGAGATTAGTTATTTTGAGAAAAATCCGCCAGATTTATCTCACATGGATCATCCCATTCATCCCGTGAGAAAATAGATATCTTGAAAGTTTACAATCATTAAATAACAATCATGAAACGGAAGAGAATCCACCAATTTATAACAAATACAATTTCTTTTTATTACCGGCAGTACAATAATAGTTATATTGTTATCTTAAATCTATATAATCAAGCGACAAGATTAATTCGTGAAGAAACAATTGGTTAAATTAAAACAATTATTTGATACATCACATTTCTCCAACTCAAAATGCGTGTGCTTATTATTTTGATCATCCCATTCATCCCGTGAGAAAATAGATATCTTGAAAGTTTACAATCATTAAATAACAATCAGGAAACGGAAGAGAATCCACCAATTTATAACAAATACAATTTCTTTTTATTACCGGCAGTACAATAATAGTTATATTG
>JARQSV010000387.1:3654928-3671961 GCA_030142285.1 Calameuta idolon
TGAGAAAAAAGAAATGGAGGAAAAGGATGTCGATGAAAGGATAAAGGAGATGAAGAAAGCTGAAAGTGAAAAAGAATCGATCAAAGAGGACGCTTCGATGAAGAAAGTCGAAGGGCGGGTTAGAGAGGAAGAGATTTTTGAAAGAATCAAGGACGTTTCGTCCTCCATTAGCTTTTGCAAAGAGATGATCATGCACGAAAGGAAATTCAGCCAAGACGTGGAGAAAGAGAAATTGAAGGAAGTGAAAGTGAAGGACGTGTCGACGGATCAGATGTCGAAGCACGTTGACGACATTCAGCAGAAGGTCGACACGTTCCAGTCCGAGATCACGGTTGAATTCAAGAGGGACGTCAAAGAGCCAACGACGGAGAAGGCAGATCTTGAGTCCAGGCAAATGGATGTCTTGTCAGAAAAATTATCGGAGATGAAGATAAAAATGGAGGACGACAAAACGTCGCGGAAAGAGCACGAATTCGAGGAAACGAAAAAATCCGAAACGGACGCCAAGATATTCTCGTCCGTCGAGGCGAAGGAGAAACAGATTCGTCGAGATTTCGAACGTCAACTCAGTTCCGACACGAACATGGAGCAGAACATAGTCGAGGACAAAGAATTGAAGGAACCGAAAGACAAGACGTGGAAGGATGAAAAAACCGTAACGTCCGCTACGTCGAGATTAAAGTCCGAAATACTCGAGCAAACGGAAACGAGAGAATCCTCGATACTCGCGGGAGACGAGAGAAAATTATTCGAAGAATTTCAAGTGCGACATAACCTCCAAGAACTCGTACCTAAGGAAGGCCTGACTTTTGAAAGTAAAGAAATCTCTACAACGGTAGAAAAAGGTGCGATGGAGATGCACCTGGACGAGGAGAAACACGTGAAAAAGGAATTCGAATCTCGTATACCGATATCGGCAGCAAAGGCCGAAAAGGACAGAACTCAGAAGATAAAGGACGAGTCGGTAACAAAGATTCCGTTACCATCGGAGATAAAAAGATCCGATCAAAAGCTGTCACCGAAGTCGGAGGATGCGAAGGACGAAAGACAGGAAGTTTCTCCCAATTCGGAGAAACGTAAAGAATTTGAATCGCGTATTCCAAAACGTGTACACGACGTGTCTTCGGCCCCGGGTACCGAAAAGGAGGCAAAGAAGGATTTTCAATCGAAGAAGGAATTCGAAACTCGCAGCGTCACGGAAACCAAAAGAACGGAAGAGGTCAAGTCGTCCCAGCAGTACGAACGCTCTTCGAAGAGCGAGTCCCAGACGTACTCGAAGACTTTCACTGCCGTAGATCCCAGAGAAGCATTCAGGGTCTTCGAAGGGACGAGTACGACCAAGAGACCAAGCGACTTCGAGACGACGACCTCGAAGGTCGATCACAAGGCTTCGAGTAGGACGGAGGCCAAAGAAGTGATCTCATCCGAAATAAGGTCAGGCGCCGATAAGATGATCGTCCACGAGGAGAAGGAACACGTGGAGAAGAGAAAAACGTCGGAGAAAACATTGACGAAGGAATCGCCAACGGAAACGATAGAGGAGAAGGAGAGGCTGGTCAAAGAATCTGATAGCAGAGGAGCCCAGAGGACCTCGGTGCAATTCAGAGACGGAAGAGAGATAATAGACGCATCCGCAACCCGGTCCGGTATGGAGAGTCGCGAGGAGCAGCGATTCAAGTCGCTCGAGGACAAAGATGGAACAGCGATGGAAGAGTCGGGAATAAGTAAACTCAAGGAAAAGGACGTCGGCGTGTCGTTCAAGGTCGAAAAGGATCTGACGGAGGCCGAGAAGGATTTTGGGAATGTTAAGCAATCCGATGAAATTTTGGCACGAATCGCCGACGCGAAGAAGGCTGTGCGCGAGGCCATAGTACAAGAGGAAATGCTTCAGGAAGGTTCCAGAAGCGTCCGTAGTAAGGAGTACAGTGTCAGCACTGTCGTTCCTAAGGACTCTGGCACAGGTACTGCCGGTAAGAAGACTCGGGAACAGGCAGCTGACTTATCGACGGAGATTACTGAAACCTTGGAAGAGAAGCATCGGAAGACAGTCGAGGAGTACGAGGCTCGTAATATTGCTGAAACCATAATACAGTCTATTGAAACGGAAATAGAAAACCGTGTAATCGCGCCGGAAGCTGGTGCAAGCGAGAAAGCCGAAAAAGTATATGAAAGTGAAATTAAAAAATCGATGACCAAGAACTACGATTTCGACGACGAAGAGCTGGCCGATGACTTGACTAAACAGTTTGAAAGTATAATGCAAAGGAGCGGGACTTTTCAAACAAAAGTAACGAGCTACGGAACGGAACATGGAATTACGGAACGTCTGCAGTCACTTTCTGGCAAGTCGGAGGAGCTGTTCGAGAAGGACTCCACGCGCGACAGTATAAGCATCAGCGAAGACTTGACGAAGGACGAGGAGTCGTCGCCACAAGGAAAGGATGACAGCTTGCAGTTCTCTTCATCTCAAATCAGATTACAGGACCGCGACATCACTATGAGTCCCAGCAGTATGTCCGAGCATACTGAACTGGAAGAATCACTGGAGGCCGAATCCCACGAGCTGGAGGACATTCAGAGATTGGTAGGACTGGATTCAGCTGAAAAAAAGAACGAAGCGTCTCCGACGGAGGCCGCGAAGAAAATGTCACTGGAAAAGGGTTCATCCTTGTACGAAGATTCAGGTGCCAGAGTTTTGGAGATCCTGGAACCAGAGGTCAAGGAGGAGCTTCGTCAAGACTCCATGGACGTGCCGTCCTTAGAAATGGACGAGCAAAGAAGTTACGAGCAACCTAAGGATTCCTCCTGCACCTCTTACGAGCAATCCTCGAACGAGAAAGTTTCGTCGCTACATGAAAGCGCTGCGGTTCACTCCTTAGAGAGGATCTGTCATGATCGCGACATAACCGTGAGTCCCAGCACGGTTTCTGAACAGACCGACATTGATTATTCGCTGCCCCATGAACGATCGGCTTCGGCAGGTGCTAAGGAGTTTGAAACTGGAATGCGAAGAAGTGACAGTTTTGAGATGGAGAGTCCGCCATTGATTTCTCCAAGGACAAAGGCCAAGGGTCTGGAAATAAAGCCAGTGAACTGGATGATCGGTGATGAGAAGATTGAAATATCGGAAACCTTGCAACCTTCTCAGGCCTTCGACAAGGAACTGGACGAATATCAATCGAGAATAATGCAAGGAAGTTTTGGTTCGCAGGACGAGTCAGTGGAATTTATAGAACCGGAAGGATCCGTCACGAAGTCATCCGGAGATCTTAGTGCAGCGGATTCCGTGAAGGAGGCGACGGTGACTCAAATCTATAAGGCGCACTCGGGACGAGCAACCAAATTCACTGTTATACCAGTGAGTGACCAAGAGCTTGAAAAGGAATTGGTAGAGAACAAACTGGACACCAGCTGCCAAGAACTTATTGACACTTTGCAAAGAGAATACGACGCCAAGACTCCTACCGAAGTTTACGGAATGGATGAGCGCGATAAACTTGAAGTGCAGGAACAATTGCAAGGTCAAGTAGATGCTTCGGAGACAGTAATGGAGAAACAGGATGAGGTAAAAGCCAGAGCGGATGAATCCACTGAAGTCGCGGAAGAGGAAACGAAAATGCCAACTGACATTACGGACGAGTCGGAAAAATTAATGGAGGAGCACAAAAAAGAAAAAAGGGACGACAAAGTTCCAGAGAAAGATTCGTTCGATGAAAGTACAATGTCGGATTTATCAGTGCGCAATACCGAATTGCACTCGGGTAAAGAGAAAGAGACCTTGAAGACAAGCGGGGAAATGAAAATCGAAGAAAAAGAGAAGGACGACACGGAGTGCCACGTGGAGCCTGAAGTAAAGCCCGAAAGGGTCGTAAAAGAAATTGAAAAATCGGTAGAAAAAATAAAAATCAAAACAAAGTCAAAGGATCGGGACAGTTGCACGGCTTCGAAGAGCTCGCATGACGATTCAAAGAAGCATGGAGAGAAAACTATTGAAAAACCTGAGAGATTGGGACACGCTCCTGTGCCTCCTCACATCAGTGCCTTCAAAACGAAAAAGGAAGACACGCAGAGTGTCGACTTGAGTGCAAGATACGCCATCACTGTCTTGGATCAAGTAGTCAAGAAGGAAATTGCTGAGGTCAAGGAGTCCCTGGAAGCAGCTCAACAAGACCTCATAGAAGAATTGACGGAGAACAACGAGACAGTTTTTCAAATAAAAGACTCACCGTCGGAATTTCAATTTAAATTACAACCGGAATCAATTCCAAACGATCTGCCTTTTCTTTACAAGGAGCCATCGGTCGAGCAAGTCAGCGAAGCAGAACCATCCACAGGATCCCCAGTAGCAAAGCCACGAGTCCAAGTCGAGCCCATAGAAAGGAGGGATACTCCAGAGGTGTCAGAGATCGTTCAGGAACCTAGTAAAACGGAAGAGTTTGAGAAAACGGAAAGAGAAGAAGAAACTACCTTAACGACTGAAATCGATAAGTCTGAAATTAAAACTGAAACTCAAATTTCCGTCCATACCAAAGTAAAAGAGAAACCTGATGAAACGCAGCCTGTCCCTGTTCCAGCGAGTAGATCAAGTTCAGATGTAGACAATAAAGATGAGAGCTTCTCCTTGGTACCGCCTCAACCAGCTCCAAGAAAAAGACACAAGCCAGCCAGAGCTTCAAAGAAAGTCACATCCGAAAGCGAGGGTGAACTGGGCTCAAGTTCCGGTGAAAGTAGTAACTACCATTCCTGTGACTATGAGATTGGAAGTGGCAGCAGACCTAGTTCATCCGACATTGATGCTCTTCAGTCCTGTATACCATCGGGTACTGTCTCCGAGTATGAGACAGCTCTTATGTCTATCGAACACTCCTCAGGATCACGACCAACGTCCCAGGATTATCACACAGCTGTAAGTTCCTTAAGTTCTCGCGAATCTATTAAGTCGCTGAACTCCTTGAGTTCTGGTCATCTTGGCAGTATAGACAGTACCAGTGAAGTGTCTGAGACTCTTGTAGCATCCGAAGCCGAAATCGATAAAGATGTAATTGATGAAAATCTGGAGACCGCATTGGATGATGATCCGATGACGAATGTAGTAGTTGGTTTACCTAAGACTTTAGATTCTCCAGTAGATGAATCACCAGTAAATGAGCATTGCGCCAAGGCACCCAGTGAGATGCCTTGTAGAATGAAGAGATCCTCGGAGATGATATTCCAACAGATCCTTGACGACAATGGTGAACCTACTCCTGTTGAAACAGAAGAACGATCAATGACCCAAGAACATAAGTTCAGTGATTCCTCGACGTCCACTTTGGCTCAACCACCTGGAGTAATTCAGTCAGTTGACATAATGACATCACGGGTTAGCGAGGATGGAGTACAAAGCGTTTGCACCCAAGTCATCTCCAAGGAAGAAGCGACGGTAGTGGATAAGGATGGTTCAACCTCTGTCATAACTAAACAAGAAGTTGTAGAGACAGAAGCAATTTCAATGGACGCAGATTCTCTGGAACCAAAGCCGAGTAGTATCGGCGACAGCATTGAGGATGCTGCTGAAGGATTGCAATCATCGATGTTGTCAATGATGCAGCAAGCGAGCATGTCTACGTCGTCTACCTCAGGAATGTCCATGGAAACTGTAATCGAGAAAGAAAAGTCAGACCGACATTCGCCAGACAGTGATTCTTTTGAGCTTGTCGATAAGCCTGACATCATTGATGATTTTGTCGTCATTGAAGAGGTTGGGAAGGAGGCTGAAGAATTTGACTCCGAAGGAAAGAGTATACAGATCAGTGCCGTCTCTTATACTACCAGCAAGAATTACGACCGTGATCTTGAGAATTTAATAACAGAGAATAAAGAGGACTCGCAAGTATCTACTAGCCAAGCTTCCAGAAATAATGATCTATTTGATTTTGAATCCGAGGAGAGCCCTCCGCAAGCTTCTAACGATGATCAATATTCCCAGTCGTATTCCGATGAAGAGCAGTACGAAGGCAAGAAGTGGATTGAAATGCAATTCCATAATGATCCTCGAGCTTATGACATTGAATATGATCGTGGACCACTGGAGGACATCAAGGAGGAGGAGATAACTGATTTTGAAGCTGGTAGCAGCAGATTTGGAAGTCTAGGAAGTCACAAGGAATCCATTGGTAGTGTAGGAAGTATGCGTGGCAGTTTAGGAAGTACACCGGATTATGATGTCCTGGCTGGCCGGAAGTATCTTGTGAAACCATCCGATCACGATAATATTTCTTTGAGTTCGCTGCAAGAATTTGAACATTTAGAAACTGCAGTAGCACTTGAGAATGCCAAGAAATTGCAATGCGGCTCTCAAGATTCTATCAACAATGGAAGCTTACCTAGAAGGTATGTTACTGGTAAATCTGGACATGGTGATGATATTTCTCTGTCGTCACTCAAAGACTTCGAAGGACTAGAATACGCATGTAAGGAAGCTCATAAAGCTGAATTGAAAGCACGAGAAGAGGAGGATTTATTGGATCATGAAAGTCCAGAAAATAGATATAAGCTAGAAAGTTTACTGCGAGCAAGAGCTGAGAGTAGTGCACCTGGTTCCATTAATCCCAGCACATCTGGTTCCGATGACTACGAGAAGAGGATAAAGGAAATAGATGAAATAATACGTATCGCTCAAGCTAACGTAGAAAAGTTTGATAGACAGGATGATACGACTGAAGATATTTCTCAGATTGAGATTACAGATGTGGAAAAAGTTGGATCAGCTGCCATGACTGTTCCATTGGAAATCGATAATGCTCAAACTTCCAGAGAAGCAAATATTATGGAAACTAGTACAGATTCTTTGGAAATAGAAGAAAATGCTGACAAGAAACACCATCCACTTTGCAGAAGTTCCGATTCTCTGGAGATGAAGACAACTCTGGACTATCCATCATTGAGTTCAGACTCATTGAATAATGTCCGAGATGCAAAAGAAACACAGATTGATGCTACAGATCAGTTTAACAATATGAGAAGAATTTCTTCAGATTCCTTAGAAATGCCATTCACTGAACAAGACGAATCCGCTTCGCAAGAGAAAGTTGGTGAAAGCAATAGTAATAATTCAATAGCTACAGCCGACCAAACAAAAGATCAGACACCTTTGACAGGGACAAGTGTTGCAGATAGTAGCAAGACAAAATCATCTCCAGCTAGCAATACATAGGAGAATCTATATTAGTTAGTACATCTCCAGAGATTACATGTACACATCAGGTACAGATGATAAATGGTAATTGTTCGATTAAATAAGCTACCTAACGAATAAGCTACTTAAAAAAAAAGAGAGAGATACACTGTAAGATTTTGTTACAGGTAGCGAAGCATTGTGATCTACTTACCTTGGCTACGTACATATATTATTACATGATACAAGAAGCTTTACATGTAAAACATGATACGTTGAAACTGATGTAACGTGGAAGTTGTGCATTGCGGAAATGTGACATTTGATTATATTTACTTTTGATTTTCGCAGTGTCCTCTAAAAGCATTTATATGATAATTATGCTTAAACAATATATTAAAAGAACTTGAAATTATAAACCTGTTGTGCAAATGATATAACGAGGCATGAGAAACTTGCCTGTTTTAACATTATACTACCTATGCTAGTATGTTTATGAAAATTATCAATGTAGTCTTTGTTTAACACGTAAATTTTTTGCTTATACCTGTTTTCAACTTTTACATGTTTTACGTTGCATTTGTAAATTTATATTTTAAACGCTATTTATATATTCGAATTGTATTATAATAGTGCTGTATCAAAATGGCATGTTTTATAAACATTTCAATCTTACCTTCCACGTCTATTTAATTCCATTCCACTACACATATCGTACGACTTTCATTAAATTCGCCCATAAAATTTAACGATAAATATAAATATCAAAACCACAGGGCCTCTCGTTAATATTATCTTTAATTATCAACTACTGCCTACACAGGCCTTTGTCCTAAACTAAGATAAATATAACTGTCAACACCCACGTACAATCTGGCAATTCAAATTGTGATATACATTTTAATTAACAAGGTTATGAATAAATAACGAAAGATCATGAAAAATTAATGCTCCTTTAAGTATCTTACCGTTGGAGATGAATTAAACGCCGCTTGTCCTTTGTATCACATTAATACATATGGCCAAAATGGTACGTATTTAAGAAATTCAAACTTTACTTTGTTCCATACGTTTTATCGATCATGAAATTCATTGTCACGTGTCCCACGGTATCCTGCGGCAGAGCGGGAATACAAAAAGACCAAATTTCACAGAATGTTTTCAATGGGAATAATTAAAACTATACGTTCGTTATTATGAGATTTACTTAACGAACTGATTAAATTATTAATTAAGGATCGTTTTATCTCTTGGAACACAAACTGGTATATATCAGAAGTTCATGGAACAAAGAAACAGGACCATCACGCGTGCGGCAGACTGCGAGAAACCGTCGATACTGGTCGATACTGCAAGGTAGCCTTACTTAGATACAATCTCTAACTATTTATACATAAGGATTTACGAAGACATGAAAATGCAGACATTAGAATTTTACTAAATTGACATTTTATTATTCTTGTCTTTTTCTGATTAATTCTGCTCAGTTAGTCACATTGCTTTGCAGCTAATGAGGATCCTTCCTTTCTTTCCTTATGGCTGCCTCCTCTGATGAGGAGATGTGCCAGTGTTACCCGTTCCTTCCTTCCTTTTCCTTGTGGCTGCCTCCTCCAATGAGGAGATGTGCCAGAGTGTTACCCGTTTGTCATCACGTTCAACTCGGCCACCATGGGATAAGCATTATTGACGGAGACGGTGATCACAAAATCCTACTCGTAAACTCGTCGCTACTATTAAGCGCCATGTTTTTGGTATCACCTAAAACCATAGCGTTGCGGATATCCCTAATCGTCTCTGATTTCCGTAACTGTGGTATACATTCTCAAACTTTATGCTATTCGTTTATAAGAAGAAAGATCTCTACAAAATAACGGTAATGTTCGGGCCTGTTTTTCCAACAGGCATTCATGATATAAAAATGAATGTTGCAATTTTTTAATTTCTTATTTTAATGGCTCTTGCTACATTCATGTGGATTTATCAACATTAGTGCTAAATGTAATCGTAAGGTAGTTTACTGCTATAACTGCAAGTCTTCTATGAAAATTGTCGGTAAAGAAGAGCAATGTGTACGTCTGGCAAAAATAATTCTGACTTCACAATCTAATAGAATTCTTGACCAATGGGCAGATGCATAGGTCTGTTTAACCTAATCATGTATTATTAAAATACCGAAAAATTATAAAGATATTGTAATTAAAAATTGACTATACAGTTTAAAGTATTATATAAATAGTGTAAGTTTCGTTGATTGATCTGTTCAAATAGTTTTCTTGGATTCCTATTACTTGTCAGTGAATATCTTCATGTATGTCCCAACCCTTCTGTTATATAAATAAGTTTCTGCAGGTTGATGGCAATGCTGCAGTTTAGCGGTGCTTTATGCAATGGAACGGTGAGGTTTTGTCCTCGACCAATTTGGAGAGTTACTGTTCAACAGTTATTGGCAGCTAGTTCAGCTGCCGCCATTCCAGCATCCACAGCCTCCAAAGTAAGTTGTCCATTCTGTTAAGGATGTCAACTTTCTGCGATGAGTGCTAGTTAATGTGAATATATTGAATATTTTATTATAGGAGGTACAGGAGCCTATTGTCAAACATGTTAGTGTTTCAAAAAAAAAGAACATGCCTACAAATCCATTGGTACAAGCAGTGTTTAAATCGTTGAAGAACACGGATCAAGTCAAAGATTCGCAAGAAAATGGTACTTTAATCATTACATCAACCACAACTGTTAATGAATTACTGAAGATTGCAAATCAAAGGAACATCACACGAGAGAATGCCTTTAAAATCGTTTCTACTCTTATGGAGTGGTCAAATCACGGAAAAGTTCGATTATCTGAATTTGAAATGGATAAGCGATTTTTGAAATTGTGCCAGCTAATAGGCAATGTAAATAATAAACCTTCAGCTGCAGATCAAGCAAGGCATCAGCATAGTATTGATGAATTGGCTACCTTCTTTGGATTGACAGAAGTTAATGAGGCTACAAAGAAAGTCTCTCATATTTCTTTACCTGAAATGATAAAGGTTCTTATAATCATATTTATTTATAATACAATAAATATTTTAAGTTACATTCAATTTATATGTGAAGGTTATGACTGCGCTAGCTCAGAAGAAGCGAAGACCTATACCATTATTGAGATCTCTTGCATATAATATTAGTCGTTTTTCGTCAACACTTACTATTAAACAGTCAGCTGATTTACTGTACAGCATGGCAATTCTAAGTTTCCCAGACGAGGTAATGTAACAGAAAAATCTCATACAAATTATTCTCTGCATCGTGACAATCTTCAAACTGTCCTCCGTTAATGTTATTTATTACTTAACAATACTTTCATAGGTTCTAATGCAAAAAATATCATCTGGCCTCTTGGAGACTGTACCAACAACCGATAAGAGTCCTGTGATAGGTTCTATTCTAACATCTCTAGGACTGCTACGTTATAAGGATCAACCTCTTTTAGATACTCTATCAGACTGGATCGATACTCATTCGGAAGGTGTAAGGCCACAAGATCTCTGTGCCTTCTTATTGACACTGGCAACGGTGGGTTACAGTCCTTCAAATGCAGATACTATGTTTCAGGTATGATTCTATATTTATGAATGCAATTTAAAGCTTATTTATTAATAGAAAATTCCTTTTATACTTATATGTCATAATATAAAATCTTTATTCAGAAAGTAACGAATTCGTTGAAAGAATCTGATATGCCAAGCAGTATAGACTGGCTTGATGTTGTCTGGTCTTTGGTAGTTTTGAATCAAGCAACAAATGAACAAGTTTCCTCAGTTTTGGATAAAAAGTTCATAACAAAATTGTCTGGTAAGTTTGATCTATGTATACAATTAATTTTAATGCTTTATATTTGTATTCTGATGTTATAAAAAATTATAGATGCATCATGTCTGAACGTGGCCAAGCAGTTGAAACTTTTAAATATAAATGCAGCAGCTCAGCTCCTTTTGACTAATTACAAAGGTATATCGCACACTGCATTTAAAGTACGTTAAATTCTAAATATCATTTGCATAATGTTACAAAGAATAAAAAATATTTTCAGGTTCTTTGCTAGACGAAAATTCAGAAATCTTTAATGTGATTCTCGAGAAGTCAAAAGAGAGGCAAGAATTCACTAAGGCTATAACAGACACGCTTTTTAGTTTATTACCATCTGCATCATTTTTAAATTTAAACGTCAGTACAGGCATGGGATTCACGTTAGGTAAATTTACTGAAATTCAAATTAAAAAAAAGAATATATATTATTCCAACGTGAGCTAATAGTTTTGGTGATTTGTATTTTAGATGCTGAGTTTTTTGTAGACAGCAAATGTAATCCTGTGTCTGTCGAAAAAGCTTCTGTCAAACAGGATGCAAACAGGTATGTGTGCGAAAAGAATTAAGACACTGGCAAAATTTTTACAGACGTTTTAATAATATGTATAATTGTTTATTAGGATAGCAGTGGTGCCCCGATATTATCACGATTTTTGTAGAGGGAGGCAGGACCCATTAGGAATAGCATTATTGTACAGCAAACTTTTGGAAGCTAAAGGATACAAAGTCCTGGTTGTTCCATTTACTGAATATAATCCAAAGGACAAACTAGTGACGCGAGTAAAATACCTTAGTGAGCAAATTAAGAGCATAGCTAAAAATTCATCAACATAAACAAATAGGGTACATACATCAATTAGCATGTACTAACTTAATAAAATTCTGTACAAACATTTCCAATCCAATTCAGATGATTATACACCCTGTCGTTAATATATCTTTTTGATTTTATCTAATTTTATTTATCACCGAAAATTCCAAATTGAATCAAATTGGCTTGATTGAGAAAAATCTTTTAATTTCTCATAGAAACGTGTCTTAAATCAATCATTTCCTAAAAAAAGAGAACAGTTGTTTTCTTAGGAAGATTATGTAGTTTATGGTTCATTTATACAACAGATAATAAATTTTTAGGTTATAATTTTCAATGCTTCTTTCTTAAATAAGACATGGAGTTTCCTATTGAGAAAAGCACCTTTTTGAGCATGATGCAAGATAAAGTGTTGGAGGTTTCTGCAAATGCACCCACTAAGGAGCACGATGACCCATCAAGTTTTGTTGAATCATGTGAATCCTGTGATAAAGCACTGTCGAATGAAGATTTGTTATCTGTTGTTTTAAAATGTGTGAATTTTGCGGCTATAAAGCATAGTAAGCAGAGAAGGAAGGATATGGACCAAACTCCGTATATAAATCATCCAATAGGTGCATTGATGATGATTATTTCAATTTACTTATCGTACAATCTATTTGTTTTGATAACGGATAGCTTGACAAAGTATTGCACAATATATTTTTAGGTGTAGCAAATATTTTAATTCAAGAAGGTGATGTACATGACCCTCCGGTAATCTTGGCAGCTATATTACATGATACCGTAGAAGATACGAATACCACTTTTGAAGAAATCGAACAAGAATTTGGTCCTACTGTGAGTAGAATTGTAAGAGAAGTCACTGATGACAAGGACTTGGAAAAGCATGAGCGCAAATTACTTCAAATAAAAAATACGCCAAATAAGAGTCACGAAGCTAAACTGGTTACGTTAGCTGATAAAATATATAACTTGAGAGATCTTCTCAGGTCAACACCTGTTGGGTGGACAGAAGTAAGAGTCAGAGAATATTTTAAGGTAATCTTGATGTTGCTAAATCATAATTGTATGGTGTCTAAGTAGGATTATGGTCTACTTTTTGTTTTCGCAGTGGGCTAAGCAAGTTATAAGTGGATGTCAAGGGACTAATCCTAAATTAGAAAGAGCATTGGACCGGATATTTGCCCAGAGAATAAAAGAGGCGAAGGAAAAATGTGATTGTATGAACAAATACAATGTTAGATCAGAAAGTGTTAATGAATCAGAAAAATTGGAAACCTCTCGTGACCAAGAGGAACCCGAATCATTGTTTTCATTCGAATCTAATGTAGAAAATTGCCAGAAATGTGCTGAACCAAATGAGAAATAGATATAATTGAGCAATACCTGTCCAAGCTGTGAGTAGAAAAGATATTTCACTAAACTGTATAAATTTTATACAACAAAATTTATTAAATCATTATTGGTAAAGTTAATAGATTTTCACGTTATTTCAATATCTGTCCATGCATAACACGTTACAAAAGGCATTTACCGAATTTAAAAAAATAATTTCTCCTGCAAAATAAAGATTATTTACATTTCTCATCTTCTTCATTTATTTATGATGAACTTGGTAGAACCATCTCATATAGTTGGCCAAAGTTTGAGTATCCTCTACCGTCACGGCGTTATACAAAGATGCCCGGATTCCGCCCACAGACCTAACCAAATGTGTAATCTTACTTAAATATCGCAAAACTTTGTAACTCTAAGTTGATTCATAATTTTTCATAAGCATATCTAAATTATAAAATAAATTAACATTTACCTGTGACCCTTGAGCTGAAGCATGCCACGTGCGACTGCTCCAGAAAGGAACTCCTGCTCAAGTTCTTCGTCATTATTTCCTATTCTGAATGGTATGTTCATTCGGCTACGAACATCTTGTCTAACAGGACAGGTATAAAAACCCTTTGATTCCTCAATAACATCATATATCATTTTACTCTTTATAATGGCTAACTTTTCCATTCCTTCCACACCACCGTTACGTTTGATCCAATCAAAAACAAGTCCCATTACGTATATTCTAAAATTTATAACAAACAAAATTTCATGAATAATCAAACAATATCTTGTACTTAAATACTGACTTGAACCGATAATCAATAATAAGTCATCAATAATCATGTACTTACTGGAACGTAGGAGGAGTGTTATGTAAGGAATTGTCATTAGCCATAATTGAAAAATCAAAAATCGTCGGACAAACAGTCATTGCATGACCAAGAACGTCATCTCGTACAATCACCAATGTTACACCAGCAGGTCCAATGTTTTTCTGCGCTCCAGCAAATATTACTGCGAACTAAGATAAGATTGTTAGATCAAGATATAAGAGAAGAGAGTAATTTTAATTACCTTGGAGATGTCAAATGGCCTAGACATTACGTTAGAGGACATGTCAGCAACAAGAGGGACTCCATTTGTCTCTGGGATGTAATTGAATTCAACGCCTGAATACAAAAATTAATATTAATCGTCAAACCCATTGGATTTAATAATCATCCTACGCAACTTTGATAGTCTCAATATAACCTTACCATGGACCGTTTCATTATCACAATAATAAACGTAAGAAGCATTAGGATCCAGATTCCAAGTTGATGGATCAGGAATTTCAGTGTACTTGGATCGTTTTGGCAGTACTAAATTCACTTTACCATATTTCGCTGCTTCCTTAGCCGCTTTGGCTGACCAGGATCCTAAAAGTGGAACAATTTATATAAATCAGGATCTTACTTATCGACCATGCAGGCGAGAACGATTCTTACCGGTAACTAAATAATCGGCGGTACCACTTTTGTACATTAAGTTAAGTGGTACAGCAGCAAACAAACCAGTTCCACCTCCTTGCATAAACAAGACTTTATAATTGTCGGGAATGTTCCTGGAGAAGGTATCGCAAATAAATGAATTAATAATTTTTCGATAAAATCCCACAAATAAACGATCTGTTACAAAATCGGTGCTGCTCACAATAACTCACGGACACTGGCCTGGGCGTCATCAATAATTTTTTTGAAATCATTCGACCGATGACTCAATTCCAAAATACTTAATTTCGTATTCGCATACGAAAGCAATTCGCGCTGCACATCCTTCAGGACCTGGAAGCATTAAAAATGCACTGGTAAATGAAAGCTGCACTTCAGGAACGACCATTGCAAACACCTATCAGTGCCAATAATATATCGGTATCAGTTCAATGAACTCTATTGACCCGTATAGAGAATGAAACTTACATTAACGTGAAAAGCCGGCAACAGTGGCTCTTATCAGAATATTCGTATGGTAAGACAGAATTTTAAAAGAGAAAATAAAAAGCGAAAAATTTCAGACGACAGGTTTAATTCAAACTTACACGCGTCTTTGGAAAATATTATCTCTTGCATCCGAACGTTATTTATTTAACGAGTGACGCTGCAGACAGTTTAAATATAAACTGAAGATTTAGAAATTTTCATCAGCAATCGATTCTCGTATTGGCGTTTAAGAAAAAATACGTATTCAAAGCAACGAACCGCTTACTGATTACAACCTGATCGTTAGAGAATCGTTAGAGAAAAACGTTAATTATTTAAAAACTTGTACAAGAACGATATAAAATTCTTATTGACTCTGATAAAGGATTAACAGTGAAGAATCGCATTAAATGTTCAATCAGAAAAACCAAGTAATTATTTTGACCAATTTACGAGTTACAATCGTACGTTAATTTTTGAAAATACTCGATTCACGCTTTTGGAATTAATTGCGAAGTAACAATTAAAAATATCTTTAGGTTTGTAATAAATTCACAAAGTACATGTACATGTGCGATGTATCGCTGATTATAAGTACCTCCTGAGAAATCTTAGCTGGACCAGCTCCAAAATTGATGACACTCGTATTCGCCGGATCGGTCATGACGGAACGATGGCTGAGCAGCTTTTGCTGGTAGAATTTTCTAAACGCGAAGAAGTCGAAGCACAACTGTTATCGTCGAAGCTACCGAGACGCCGAACGATTGTGCAAAAGAATTTTCTCCCTTCTCCTTCGAGGAGTCTTGATTGCATCAAAATCCCTCCCTTCGCCACTTCCAATCCTCCTCCTCGTCTACCTTGAGCACCGTCGATTCTCAAGCATAAACAACTCGTACGAATATGTCGAGCTGTCAGAAATTTGTCTTTTTTACACCGACACAGGAATTGTCTTCCACGAGGCTAGAATCTTGTTTACTTACTGTGTTTACTGATCGAAATACTGTGATACTATCAGATACCAGAGGCCCGATGAATTTCCGGCTCACTTTTGCCGATTATTAAAATGGCGAATGCTGATTGGTTGGTTAATGATTCCTTCTGAAGCAATAAACCGGAATTCAGCCTATAGGAGGAATGGCGCGAATTACGAATTCATTTCGCACGCAGTTGACCGAATAATTTGTATAATTTTATTATCGCATTAAATTATTGTAAATTTTAATTAATTAAACCGCGTGATCATTTACAATGGAATTTTCTGTCCGTGAAATATTTTGAAAATTTATTTTACTTACACACGTATCGCCATTTTATTATTATAGACATATCCCCCGCGAAGTTTTATCTTATTGGTAGATATAAAAGTGCGGCTGACCCGATACGTCGTTATCGCAGACATTACTAGATTTTACTGGATCTCGTATAATCGTTATAATTTTGCAATTTACCAAGAGCTTGTTTGTTAGGCAATATCTTACAACTGTAATAATATCGTTTACTCGCCTTAAAACATATTTGAGAAGATTATCTTCGAGGATACTTTTTAGCAAATTATTAATGAACCTTCAAATGTCATTCGCCATAGAATATGACGTTTCAATTTTGAGAAATATATTTAACATACGAAGTAACTGCTTCGCGCGAAGAAACATATGTTAAGTCAATTTGTTTTTGATAATACGTAACTCATATGCTCCAGAGGAAGATACAGCGTGACTCTGATAAACCACAGTTATTTCATAAAGAAGTGTTGTGTCAGTCTTTAATCTTTTTTTTTTCTTTCGTAAAATCAAAGAGAAAAGTTTATCTCGTGTTGGGAAAAACTTATGTAATTATTGAGAACAATTTTCGGAATTATTTTATGTATTGTTACATACATTTAGGGTACAAGTTTTATTTGATGTATTTAGGTACACCGCGGCTA
>JARQSV010000387.1:3672061-3682443 GCA_030142285.1 Calameuta idolon
TTCGGAATTATTTTATGTATTGTTACATACATTTAGGGTACAAGTTTTATTTGATGTATTTAGGTACACCGCGGCTATAGAAAGTTTCAAGAAAGGATATAGAGGTAATAAATATCTTAGGATTATATACGACCGGCTTAAAATTTATCTTTTGATAGCAGTCGAGCCGCTGACTGGCTTGTTGAGTGTCAGTTTGCGTTGAAGAGGGCAAGAAATTGCATTAAAATGAAGGCTACACTCAGATCCTGGAATTCAGAGGTATTTATTAAATCCTTTCAAGCTTAAATAAGATTTATTAAAATTTCCAAAATTTCTATCTGCTGGTCTCAATTGTTAAATCGCTCGCGCGATTCAAAATATATATTCTCAGATGGTGGAACTCTTTAAAGTTTTATCACTGTGTAATCTATGTATTTGGAACACTTTTATGAATTATCACGTCTGTTCTCGTAACCTACGCTTTCTGCACTCTTTGAAAAATGTTTATATATATTAAAATTTATATTATTACGTCGATATCAAATCGGTCGCGATGAAAAAAAAAAATTTAATAGCTAATACCTTATTATAATCTGTTGATAATACGTGACTTTAGACACCGTTACTGAAAATAAGTGATTAAGAGTATGTATTATATATTTCGTAATTTATTGCCAGTAATACGCAACAAGTAGTGTCATCTGCCATCTAAAGTAGCTACTTGGTGGACTTGGAAAGAAATGTCGGATAAAAAGTCTGTTTTACCGACTGAAGATAAATAGATTATTCATTTACGACCGTTTATAGACATGTACATTCGTAACGAGTGAAACTCATTTCGGCTCCTAATAATTTTATACAGTTAATTCGTGCACGTGCAAACTAGCCTGTCTAGAAATTGAATCCCATTTTCATGTATATTGTACTGCACGATTCTGATATAAGAATTATGTCTCTATCTATAGCACAAGTCTCTAACACCTAAAGCACCCGTGACACCATAACCCATAAGATGTTCGGTCGATGATGTCAGGATATGCAATTGACAGATGTCAATAAGTAATTGTTGGCACTTGTATGATATCATTCCAACAATTATTATAATAATTGAGCATAACTTTACTGAACATATTTATGATATTTATTATCAGCACGGAAGAGAAGGCATATCTAAAGGTCACGGCTAGATAAGAAGGCTCTGAAATGCAGAAAAATGAATCGTGCCACAAGATCAAAGAGAGCGTCACTAAATTATCTCGTGAAGCCATTTTATCGAGGTCGTGATAACTGATAAATTTTCTCAGTCGGTAAGTGTTCTTTTACCGATAAAACGTAAAAGTAATATGTAAAGCACGTGCTCCGTTGTTCACGTCATATTTCCGTTACGCAGTTTCAATGTGATATCAAACGTTAGCCAATGAATTTTTCCACCATGAAGACAGATTTAAATGACAAATACCATCATTCCAAATCTCTGATTAACCTGAAATCAGAGATATAAGATTTACGTACGAACCATACAATTATGTACGGAACTTACGAGTGGTAACTCTATCTTTTTCTTTTTTTAATTTCTAGTTAATTATTCTATTTCGACGAAGTTTTAATGACTGATACTTTTAAGATACATTCTGTCATAGAACACGCAAAAATATCGATCGTAAGGAAGAGCTCGTTGTAGAGGGCGTTGTGTACAACGTAAAGCCGGTAGATTCAGCCTCTCCGGTAGGGAGTGGTGACCTTCCGCGTCCTCAAACGTCAGTCCGCCACAAACTACAGACCTATTCACAGTGATTTTCTTTGCCCGTCTGTCCATTTGTTCTGTTTTACGGCGCAAGCAAGGTAAATGTTCTGCAATATTATTTATACACAAGATTTTCTCCTAGCGCGATGCCAAGAACGTTTATCAATGTCGTAAGGCAGACTTTAAGACCTGTTGGTATCGCATACCGTAATTCTAAGTAATCGAAAAATGGACACGTAGATATTCCCAAAATCGAAGACGAAGCAAGCTTCCGAGAGCTGGTGGACTTGGCTTAAGTCGAAAATTATGTAATAATTACGCGAGACCTTGAGAGCGTTCAATGGTATCTAGTTCCAGCCTCTACGGCTGAACGATCTGGCATTGAAGACAGGAAGGTGAAATTATTGCATAGGTGTAAAGTAAAAAGGAATTATTCTCTGTTAGAAAATTGACAGTGAACCAATTGTTCATTCTCAGCTTGACAGACTCCATTTTTTATCTATGGTACTGTCACAATGGTTGGTGAGATTTTATAGAGACTTGCATTCGATATCTCAGATGGTACGGAAGCTGACCTGGTTACCGACTAGGAGTAATTAGGACAAACTTTTGTCTACCGTTCGAATGGCCCCCAATCCTGTTTAATATATAGATAGTGCTCGCATCTTTGTAGAGTCAGCCATTAGATGAACACGTGGACCACTCGTGTGGAATATACCGGGTAGACAGACATTCATCAGCATAAAAACTGTGCTCCTAAGGTACATCGCATATAAAAGTATCGATTGAAAAACGGAGATGGAAATAGCAAGGAGCCCAAAGCAAACCGAAAGACTGGTATTGCATCCTTTCATATCGTAATTAATTAAAGGAGATACTGTAAAATCTCATTGCGAAATCTTTAATTAGCACCAAGTAATCTGTATCCAAGAGCTGCTAATTGTTATATATTTTAAAAATAAATAGGCTGTACGGAATGGTTATATTTATTTAAATACAATTGGCGTACCGCCATTGTTTCTTGTAACGAATATAAGTACTGCTTTATCACATTATCCAAGACCTGCAGTTCAATTTTCTAAAGACTAACTGTGATATACATACGTAAGTATATTTGAAATTCGTGTCATGAAAACTGCACTTCGTGTCTGTAGTCGCTACCTTGAGACACGTGCCTAATCCGTGATACTATTGTACATGTCTGGCTGGACACTATAGTCTTTTTCGTATTGTATTATATATCACGAAATTAGGGACTATGATGTCGATAATGTCGTAATTCGACTTACCATCAGAACTGGTTATGCAATTTAATACCACAGTGTCTGCCTCGTTCTTGTTGCGTCTACAAATTAAATGTTTGTACACATCGAGTGTTTGATTATAATTAAATGTTATGTTGACTACACAGTTAAGATATATTAAGATTTTTTTAAATGTTCACTGGGGACTTTATAGCGTTTAAATATATATGGAACTTGTTTTGTATTGTTTTACTGTGCGTGGAGTTTCTCGAACCATACTAATACGGTTTACTGATAGTACGTTTAAAAAAATAATTTACAGCATGTTTAGGTATTTTGATATAACCAATAAATATTTTTGGGGTTATACTAACTTCTTTTTTTAGACTTAATTAATTGAATGTTCGTATGTCGATTTTTGGCAAACGCATTTTTCACGTAAACTGATCTCAAATTGTTTTGGAATTTTGTATTATTCAATGTTAATTAAAAATATATTGAAACACTTAAGAGTAATTGACGATTTTCAATCACACGACAAATTTTCGTAATTTATTACTTAAGATAACAGATAAGCGTCTTTAAATTGGCGTCCGAAGTATCAATAAAAGTTTAAGACGGATCCACATGATGTGCGATATCAAAAAACTATATTATCGATTGGCAGCTGCAGATAGCCTTGTTCGTCTGCCCACGTGTTTATGATACTTTGCCATCCTTATTCTTGAATGATAACAAAAAAAAGTATTGATAAAGGAAATTTGTCTGAGTAAAAAAATCTGATCTGCACTGATTTCTACGATCGTAATTTCTTCCGTCGAACGCTGTTAAGAAGATTTTGATAAGTCTGAGGTGATAAGCGAACATAAAAAAAAAGAACTAAATCCATCTGTATCTGTGTCAAGTGACGTCTGAATAATTTGATATTAATTAAATCTTATATCCGTTTTACAGATTAAAATGTGAAGCCATTACGTTTTTTTTTATGTGTCTACCATAAAATATAGTTTACATAATTGTATCAGACACTTGGGAGAATTTGAAATACCCGCCAAATTTTTAAATCCATTTGAATAGACAACGTATCTTAAGGGTTGCGAAACGAGCCTGTAGGGAGCGTCGTTCGCGTCGTTATTCCCAGCCTAGAAGCCAGTCAGTTATTTTTGCTCTGTAAACTCAAAGATGTCGTCGAAGACGTTTTCTCAGCCGTTCTCAAGGAACTGTGCCAGACCGTGATGCGTTCTCCTGCGGCGGGCGCCGCAGTCTTCGACGAGGTCCTCTTCCTTTGCCAGAATGCGTTCCTCCGGAACTCATTTTCGCAACTGCTTCACCCGCGCCCCTCGCCCTTCGTCTCTCGTACTCGAAATAGACGGCTCGTGCACGCAAGAGCAATCGTGCACGAGAATCGATACCACAACAATAATTACAATCAATACTATCAATACAAAGCTTTCGAACACAGACGATCGACATTAATTCGTGTTTCCCCTTTATTTACGCAGCCCACCAAAATGGTCTGGAATACTGTCGACGATAAGGTACCACCTTGATTCACGCTATTTGTTGCTTATTATACTTGTACCCCATTTTCTTTTTTTTTTTGTCCAAATTTTCACCGCCATCACGTTTAATATTGAGAATCGACGTTTTTCATTTTTTTCTTACTTTTCCTAATTCTCATTTTTCTCCCATCATTTTGCACTTGTGATTTATCATTTATTTGATCTCTCGAGTTTTCCTCACGTTTTTTTTCATCATTTTACCAAACGCAGCCAAGGCTATTTTTAGTGACTTTCGTGCGACGGTATCAAGCTGTCTTAACCGCCATAACGAAAAGCTATTTTTACTAACGTTCGGCACCCGTGATTTTTCTTTATCTCTAACGTAAAAATTGAATCAGTCGCGAGGAGACCGGACGATCCGTTATTCAATTTCTTTAATTCGAGTAGATCGAAATCACGTTCGACAAATTTGGATCCACGATCCAACCGTGAGTTGGATATTATTGTATGACTTTACCACAAACAAAGACGGCAATATGAGGATCTTACTCGAAAAATCCGACAGGCGCTCGAAGTTCGTTAAAACTGGTGAAAAATACAAAGTACGAAATGTGGAAAACAAAAAAATAGTTTAAACAATACTTTTACCGAATTTCCAGCGCCTGTCGGCTCTTTCGATAAAGCTCCTCATAGTCACTTTTATTTGAGGTTAGAATAACCCGACGTCGTTCGGTCTCGAAACTTTTTCTCATACAGCTGAACTGTAACCGAAGCGTTAACATGCATGAAGAACGTGAATCTTTTCTTTACTTATTTACATATAATTTTACTGCTGTTTAGAACGTTTGTGAGGTTATTCGGTGTGAAGTAACGAGAGATTTTTTGTTGTCGGTGTGATCAAGCTGTAAAGTACGTAGTAATAATTTGTAAGCGTGTTCCATTGAGTAACTTTTAGAAATTTAACCTAAATACATTTTCATCCGAAAGGACGTCAATCGAAATATTTTCATGAGTATTGAGCTTGCTCAGTCGAAACCCAGTACTTAATGTATTTTCTTAATATAACTGTCATGGCGATAACGACGATATCAAAATCGTTACGTATTAACGAATCTTGATAACGAAATATATTTTACATAAGCCGTTATCATCCATCGTTCCTGAAAGTGATGAATATTTTGTGTTTAGATATTAAGTAAAGTCTCTCTGATATACAGTGTCTTGGTAATTTATTATAAATAATATTTATCGACCCTCCTTCCGTATCTATGGTCTTTGTGTTAAATGACAAATCACTGCAAGTCAGAAGATCTAAGTAACGAATTGTCAAATTTTTGCTCAGTAATATTCTGATCGAGTCCAAGCGATACGGCAACAATGTATTGTTGACTTTGAAAAATATTTTTACACCACTGTACAGTTGCACGCGCGCATGCTGATGCATGAGATGAACGTTAGACTGACTGATACGATGCATGTTTATTAAATTAAAAATTGTAAATCAAACGACAGACGCGGATGAGATTTTTGAAAATTATTTTCATTTCATTTTTACCTCGTCGCGTATCGGATCTGTCGGTTAAGCAGTGATGTTGTTTGTAATTGTTAAAAAGAATTAATTGATGTCGCAGATGGCTGGAAAACCAAACATCAACGCTCTGAATGCGCAGAGCCACCTGGAGCACATGTGTGCGCTGGATATTGACTCTCATGCGTCCTTCGTGCGTCTGTCCGGGATCATCTGCACCATAGGACCGGCTTCCCGATCCGTCGAGACCCTGGAGAAGATGATCGAGACTGGAATGAATATTGCGAGAATGAACTTCTCTCACGGTTCTCATGAATATCACGCGGAAACGATTGCCAACGTGAGACAAGCTCAGAAGAATCTTTCTGACCGCAGTGGCATCAGCGTGCCCGTGGCTATTGCTCTGGACACTAAGGGTCCAGAAATCCGGACTGGTCTTCTGGAAGGCGTAGGTTGACTTAGTGTTACAGTCTTTGCTCTGTAGATGTGCCATTCTTGATATTTGTGTCTGGCACCATTTATAATCTAAATTGTGTACCGATTAAACAGGGCGGTGCTGCTGAAGTAGAACTGGTGAAGAACCAAACCTTCAAACTCTCCACGGACAAGATCTACGCTGAGAAGGGTAACGCTTCTACCGTCTTTGTGGACTATGAGAACATCTCCAAGGTCCTCAAGGTTGGCAACCGTGTCTTTGTCGACGATGGTCTTATATCTTTGATTGTCACGGCAGTTGGTGAGTTCAGATTCTACATCTTGTCACTGCTGGGTACCGAGGTATCGGTGATCTAATATGATTCCATGTGACAGCTCCAAATCAGATCACGACCACCGTTGAGAATGGGGGTATGCTGGGATCTCGCAAGGGTGTCAATTTACCTGGAGTTCCTGTGGACCTGCCGGCTGTCTCCGAGAAGGATAAGTCTGACTTGAAGTTTGGCGTCGAGCAGGAGGTCGACATGATCTTCGCATCGTTCATTCGGGATGCCAAGGCTCTCACCGAAATTCGCAGTATCCTTGGGGAGAAGGGAAGTAACATAAAAATCATTTCGAAGATTGAGAATCAGCAGGGTATGACCAACCTTGATGAGATCATCGAAGCCTCCGATGGTATCATGGTCGCTCGCGGTGATCTTGGTATCGAGATTCCACCTGAAAAAGTCTTCCTCGCTCAGAAGTGCATGATCAGTAGGTGTAACAAGGTTGGGAAGCCTGTCATCTGCGCCACGCAGATGCTGGAGTCTATGGTGAAGAAGCCACGTGCTACTCGGGCTGAAACATCCGACGTGGCCAATGCCATCCTCGATGGCGCGGACTGCGTCATGCTCTCAGGTTTGTGTCTTCAGCAAGTACTCGTGGAAGATTAAGAAACAGGGTTTAGAATTTAACATGGTGCCTTGTGGGACTTACAGGCGAGACTGCTAAGGGTGACTATCCTCTTGAATGCGTCCACACAATGGCGAACATTTGTAAGGAAGCTGAAGCGGCTATCTGGCAGAACCAGATCTTCACGGATCTTTCTAGCAAGGCGATACCGCCAATAGACGCTACTCATGCAGTGGCTATTGCCTCGGTCGAAGCGTCTGCCAAGTGTCTTGCTACTGCCATTATTGTCATCACTACTTCCGGCCGCTCGGCCCATCTCATTTCCAAATACAGGCCGCGCTGTCCAATCATCGCCGTCACCAGGTTCGCCCAGGTCGCGCGTCAAGCGCATCTGTACCGTGGAATCTTGCCACTGCATTATGGCGGTAATCCTGACTCTGATATTTCCTTCTTGTTTTTATCCAGTCGATCGAGCGCAATGCATGTCTTATTTTCTTTTCACAGAGGCTGCTCTGTCCGATTGGCTGAAGGACGTCGATGCTCGTGTACAGTTTGGTCTGAACTTTGGCAAGAATCGTGGCTTTTTGAAGACTGGTGACTCTGTGGTCGTCGTCACTGGATGGAAGCAGGGTTCCGGTTTCACGAATACTCTTCGCATCGTGTACGTAGAACCGGAATTTTCGTACGACGAAACCCGTTGTTCTGTTTTCAGCGATACCGATTCTTATGACAGTATCTTTTAAATTTTTATATCAATTTTTTTTACTATAGACCCTTACATACTTTTACATAACACTGATGGGAATTTGTACTTGATCTTTTGTACGAATGAATTTGACGTATCGAACAATTTATGTTCAATTATTTGACTTTTGTTATGTTGACATAAATTCACCTTTTTATAGTAAGCAGAATATCGATTCGATGTTTTGCTGGGATTAAAACTGGGTTTTTCAAGTGAGGTTATTTTGTCTGGCTGCACGAAGTACGTTATAAATTAATCTATTGCTGGATTTCTTTTATTATTGTGACTTCCGTGGAGAAAGGCTTCTGTAAAACTGTACATTTTGTCTGACCCGCTTAGTTATGTTCTTATTTTTCATTTTCAGGACCGTCGATTGAACAATTGCCGGCTGGTCTGGTGTAGCATAAGAGCGACGCTGTGGATAGATTTAAACGTGAAGGATCAGCTGTCTGGTGATATTTTAACATGTGTGTAAATCGTGCATCAACATTACATATTACAACGATATTCCTATTTCATCAGGTCACCGGTGACGCTGCTTTTCTCATAGATTAGACCAAGTATTATCTCACTGTCGATACTGAATACACACGAGTGCACCGCACACCTGGGCAGAAACACGCATTGTAAAATACTTAAGAGATTTCCAAATAAAATATCGTGAGAGAATTTCATGAATTATATGATATTTATGTATTTCCAGAGAATCCCTATCCCGTGTAAATATACTCAAGAGATCAGCAGACGGAGCCTCTTACGTAACCATAACCATTTTCCGTTATTCGATCTGTCGGAATTCCATAAAATTTCATTGAAGCTAATTACGAGCATTCGAGAAAATACATCATTAATTAGAACTAGAGAACTCGTTATCCAAGTTTCTCGTACGTATTTTCGTCGGATCATTTATCATTTTTGCCCTCCGATGACGTCACTCGTTTCCCTTGGACACGGAAAACAGTGCCATCTGTCTTCATCTGCGCGAACACGACTGACCCTCCATGTTACTTTTCTCAGACGATAAACTGTCCTCTGAATGTTTTTTTTTTAAGCTGTTGAATAGATGTCAGCGATCTAGAAAAAATGATTAATTCTACGGTTAGCATTTATCCATTTCGGTAAAGATTGACAATAATAATCGTCGACTAGGACTTCTAGTTTAACTATACTGTATGCTGTGTCCTGTATTTCCAGTATGCCGCCATTGTCACGTTCATAACCGATTTTGCACACGCCTTAAAATTTACATAAATTAGTCGTGTCGAGGAAGAATTCACAATCGCGTGAAATTGATCAGCGTCCAATTAAAACAGCAATTATGTGCTCCTCCGAAAACTTTAGCACCACCAAATCGCAGTGCCATCGTATGCCATGGGTAAGTACAGATTTTCTTTTCAATTCCAAAAATATAATTGCTTGTAACACACTGACCAAGCACGGAAGTGATATTAGGCCTACACAAATATATACATATATTAATTGATCAATGGAAAAGCAATTACCGAAGCATTATAGCGTATTAGGTGCTGGAAATTATGTGACCGAAAATTAATTGAATTCGTGGAAAGGGTCGTTATAGGATCGAAATCATTTACGATGCTAATATCTTCAATCGGAGACATAATACGTTTTTCTAATTAATACGCAGACGAAGATAATAAATAAAAAATAAATTTACAAAATTTATAAATTACTTATTATTAAACTAGTTAACCTAAATCCTACAATTCCTATTGCACGTGCGATACTTTATTATTGTCACTGTCCCACGAGTCAAAATGAATTGGCAGCCATTTTGATTCTTATATCAAGGTACAACTAAAGTCAAGATACGTCCTATTTCGTATTCCAATATAGATAATGAGGTTAGGGGACGAATTCCTTCCGGAAAGCCAACTGGGTGCGGCTTATCAAACCACACGAATGGATCACGAAATGCGTCTGAATGTCAATTGCACTCCTCGACCTGGTAGACTGACAGGCTTAATGATAACGTTGGGTACAGTATGACAATTGATAACATAAATAATTACCGATAACACGAGAAGCCGAGATTCCTTGTATTCCCAATAGGCGACGGTAACTCACATCCGAACGGCATTAGGGATATAATTTCGGCAGGTGTCGATATGCTGCGAATAAATATGTCTCACAAGGAGGAAAAATGGCACGCCATTACGGTGCAATCTATAAAAGATGCCGAACGGAGTGTGGATAAATGCTCATCCGAATCAATTCCTGTTGGCATAGCGATGGATCTTCGAGGACCGGAAATTCGTACAGGAATCTTTAACGGGGACGAGAGTAACATGGT
>JARQSV010000387.1:3689269-3703409 GCA_030142285.1 Calameuta idolon
AAGTATGATGACCAGCCGCTACTATGCCGGTACTCTTGTCCTTGTTGTCGTCCTGGGATTCGCGTTGGCTTCTGAAACCTATATGGATTATTCGGGTGAGCAATTAGATATGTGAAATTAAGCCAGGAAATATTTATACCAAGATTGACAGTTTAATTTTTCATAAAAATCAATTCTTTAATTTTTCTTTCATGAGATGACAATTAACTGGCGACATGCTGAGGGCTGATAAGGATGGCTGATATCGTATTTAGACTATTGCTTTGTTTGTATATATTTTATCGGACTGTCAATCGTTATTGCTATTCTGTACCAGATGCTTCCATTATTATCTGTCAATTCTAGGTTATAGTCTGCTGCATTGTCATAATGGTAGGGATTTGTCGTTAAATCCAATATTTCTAAAAGCCTTTAACAATATTCTATATCGAACTGTTTTTTTTTAAATTATATTTTTAATGATTCTATATCGTTTCCGTATATTCACCGTATCTATTTGTATATTCCAATATTATCCTCTTGCGATACAGTGCCGGAAATACATTTGCTGGAATATTTAACGTATATCTTTTCAAGGCACTGAGAGTATACATTTCGAGATACAAAAGTGCTTTCTGTGCGTATTATTATACCGGTCCTAACGCTGATCGCTCATATATAAGTTGCTACTTATCGTAAAGCAGTTTAATATCGCATAAAGCGAAAGCTTTTCAAATGTCCCGCCCCGCTGTGAATAAAATATCCTAACCTCTATTAAGCAAAAGAGCGTACGCGTCAATTCGTTTCTGAGTATATCAAAGTGCGGTTCTTACAATGCTTTCCAAGGATCTGATTCGGTGCACACGAAGAAAAAAAATGTGTCAAGATCATCAATCACGTGTCGAGCATTCGCCTACGCATAACTGCGTGAAAGATTCTTTAAACGCGATGATTTATTGATAAATTTATTGTTGCCTCGATAGCCCAGTTTACTACTGAATACAAGTTGGTACTAGTCTTGGCCAGGATCAACGTTGTACTAACCTTGCCGCAAACGTCATAACCTCAAATAATTTTATACGGTGCGGTGCTTCTCATACCGAGTGTAACATTTAACGAGGAAGTTTAACGTGTTTTATTTATATCCGAAGACGTGAGAAATAGCGTGACAGTTGAGGAGCTTTATCGAAAAAGGCGACAGACGCTCGAATTTCGGTAAAAGTATTGTCCAAACTATTTTTTGTTTTTACACATTTCGTACTTTGTATTTTCCACCAGTTTGGACAACACTTTTAACGAATTTCGAGCGCCTGTCGCCTTTTTCGAGAAAGCTTCTCGATTGTAAGAGTGAATTTGTACGACAGATGATGCCGCAGCGAGATCCGCAGAGAATATTCATGAACTTTATAAAATCTTACTGCGACACAATGCTCTGGACAACGGCGGGATCGCTGCAATCCCTTTTGAACATCTAATGATTCGCAAATCTCAACGTTCGCCTTCGCTTCGTCTGCGATTTGGTCGATCCGATCCTCTTGTCTCGGTAAGTCTGTATAAAATTAATTTTTTCATCGCTTATACCATTTTTTTTTAATTAATATCTGCAAGTCTTGCCACTCGTGAATTGGTGAGAACGCGTGCCGAGGAATTGTTGATACATAGAGAGGGAGGCTGGTCTTGTCAGAGATGAGTCTCTGGTCTTATGGGACTTACTTATGGCCCTTATGGGACTTACTTATGGCCCTTATGGGACTTATGGCCCTTATGGGACTTTGTGCCTGACAGCTAGTAGGCGCAGCGAGCACGAAGTTTTGTAATGGGTCGAAATAACAAACATTTTACGTGAGGCACAGAATACACGAGAACATGAATACACATTTAGAGACTCTCTTTACCAGCATCTCCTTTGTGTAATTAGAGTAATTAAGTACAGGCTCATTGAAAACTGGACTAATAAATTTTCATGAATTATCAAATTATTAACGATTGTTTTTGGGTAGTTGGTCTATAATTTCTATGTCGTGTGTTACGTTTCGTTACGGAAAATAATATCCTTCCAGACAAGTAAACGCTACGAGGTGACATCCTGAGAATAATTTTAATTTCGGGTGCTTATCGCGTGGCCTGGATAACGTGGAAAGTGTAAAAGGAGGACTTACGGAGTGAATTAATTATGATAAGACAAAACTCCTTTTAATAAGGCTGCTATTCCAGAGATTTAATTAAAGACTTGTTTCAGGGGTTGCTCGATGCTTATCTATTGGATTAAATTAATTTATAAGAAACCATCTCTACGTTGCAGGTAGTGCTGTTAACTGCTTTTTTTTTTCAAATTGCCGAAGCATCTGTTCAATGCCATTCAATTATAGGATTCTTGTTCAGAACAATATGACTGAAAATTATTGAATAATGTTATTTCTATTGAAAAATGAAGACCCCTTTGTATTTAGGAGGAGAAGAGTGACAGATTTATTTGACGGGTTTTCGATTACGAATTTCTCAATGTTTGTATGTATATGTTGAGGAAACGTCACATCTTGCCAGATTCAATATTTCACTTGGACAATAAGCAGTCTAAATGGGAAACAGTCTAAGGAAATGATCTGACGTTATTTCTACCCGAATTTTGTAGGTTTTAATATGACACTTTTTCAAGAAAAATTCACCAAACGACATGCATGTTTTTAGCATTTTTTTTTTTTTGGCAAAATCAAATTCTTCAGGGTATCGTTTTCAAAGTCTTTGTCGATCAAGTCCAATTTGTCGCGCTTCTTGTTCGCAACGCAGAATGACATAACCCTGTTCGCATCATTGACAGTAAATTTCTTAACGTCCAAGGGTCGAAAAAATTCAAAAAATTTGTAGGTTATACATGAAAATTTGCTGCCCTTACGAAAAAAGACATGCAATCAGACGAGCCGCAAGGAGTATGCACGATGAAAGTAAAAGGAAATGTACGTCTTGAAAATTTTTCTCATGCTTCTCATCATTCGAGGATTTTTCCGCGACTCCGTCACAGCCACGGCTTCTCCTCTAATCATGACAATTTTCTGGCGTCCGGAAATTGTCTTCAATTTGCCATTATTCTTCGAGGACACTCGTCTTCCTCGAACTTTTATTAGGGAGATTACAAATAATACGTGGCTCGTCAGCAGCCGAGAAAGAAAAGGCGAAAAGCGTCACGAAACGAGTGACGAATTTTCTCATAATTTTGTCAATTGAATAAAGGATTCATTTTGTACACACATATGGAGGAGACAAAATGGCGTAATTTTATTGCCTCGTACACGAGTCTCCTTCGACACTGTTGCAAATGGAAGTATTCCGTTTAAATATTTCAGAGGCTCTTTGCGTCATTCTATTGTATAGAAATATATATATCTATACGCAAACCTTTTACGAATGAAATACGAGGAAACAATTGATGTCAGATTCAAGATGATTACGATACAAAATTTTGTTCTATATTTATATTGTGATGCACGTTACATTCGTTTCAGGCGGGTGTCTTGCGAAGATCTGCACTGGATGCTGCCAATTACGAAGACAACTGAAAGACCCTTTAAATAATTTTCATAATCGGATGTCGCTTTCTTTCTATAAATTATACGCATAATATTAGTCCAAATGATGTATACGCATTGTTTTTGTGTCAGAGGTATATTTGATGTTCGCGTAGCTGGAAATTTAATTAACAATAACTAGGAAGTACGTATTGAGGTTATGTTTAAGTGAAACAGTACTTATACAGTATGACGGAAGGCGTTTGGCCTAAACGGTTATCAGGTCATATTAAATAATCAGTGAAGAAGAAAAAAATGAAGCAGTGTCTTGTTACGATAGCGTTTATTTAACTGATATATTTTTTATAACAAAAATTCTGTTCAGCTCACTGTCTTTTTATTGTGTTATTAATAAATGTGCCAAATATTGTCATCCCAGCATTACAAACACTTTGTGTCACTTTCCTGAAGAACACTCGTTAATAATACACTGTGTGGATAATACCTGAAGATAACATTCATATGTTTCAAATAGAAATTCATTTTGGGAGTGCAGATTTTCTTGAGGGTTTCGTCACACATTTATACCTTTCCCGTTTCTCCAATTGGGCTTATAAATACATATATTTTACAAGTATATAACACAGCTATTGTGTGTAGTTAGTAACTGTTTAATTGAACAAGTTTCGCAGTTAGTAATTGCATCTGAAAGAAATGTCATTTGTTCAGACGAGCATAGATACGTTCCATGTTTCATCTGCTGCAGAAATATATACATGTGAAAGGTAATTAATGAGATTTTATTGTTGATAGAAATTTGTAAATTGAAAATTTGTGACACTGATCATTTGTTCATTTGGATATTGTAAATTGAATTCAAAGAAGAGTTAAAGGGTCATTGATAAGTTTATATGAAAACCTGATTATTAATTAATGCAATGGCAGGTACGATGTTTGTTCACTTAAAGAAATATTTTGTGAGACTGTCAACAATTATGAGAAAATAAAAGAAGAATTGGGCAACTGGTTTTTTTAAGTGAAACAATTTGATATTTTTATGTGGTGGCTAATATCAGGAGTTTATTTCTTTGTATATTGTATAAATATAATGGATCACTGTGCAGGCAATGTGTTGATTAAATAAAGGAATCATGAATGTGATCATTTTCGTTTTCCTATTGTTCTACTTGATTTTTGCAGACTTCACAGTTGAGCATAATTTCTTTATTAAGATTGCAGCCTCCCTTTCCTCTTGTCTAAGCTGACCAATGTCCTTAAACTCTGGTCGTATCAATATCTGATTACGAACGCGATCAATCGTTGTGGATAATGGTTGTGATGAGATCATTTCCCAATTCGTGGTTCCGCTACCAGTCAGCAGCTGATATAATTAAAAAAAAAAAAAACAAGATTTCATTAAAATCCTACTATGTAAAGTATAACTTATACCTGATCAAAAGCTGCATCTTCTATATGAAACATAATTTGTGGAAGTGTTTTTGTAGGTTTTGGAAAATTTGCAGAAGCAATGAAATTCGAGCTTATTTTTTTATCTGTAAGTTTTAAGGATGCCAATATCCAATCAGAGGTCTGGACGATATAGTCATATATCACCTGAAAGATATTGATTGGGAATTGATATTGATTGATAATTAAAAGTAATTGCAAAATTATTTAAAAATTATTCTAATTATGATGAACCTTTAAAGAACGTCTTCCGGTTTCAGTAAATAATAATTCATCAGCAAATGTCTCAACGACACAGGACATATTTCTAAGTCTGGTATCGCAAAGACTGGAATCTCTTAACTCGATACTGAAATACAAAATGCAATAACAAATTTGGAATCTTATCTTTGAATAAGAAATATTGTCCCTTACCTCTCTTTGATTGTATTATGTAATATTTCAATCTGCGAGGTGTGCTTGTTATCCTCATCAATACTGCACAGTGCTTCGGCTAAAGCTATTGCTGATGCAGATTTATCATACGGATTAAATGCACCAATTTCCCCATTAAATTCAACCATAGTTTTCGAGCTATCCTCTGTATCTTTTTTACTTGATTCGGATACTCTCAACAATACTGAATACAAGGATGAGCACAATATCTGAAGGAGTACCGAACCCCCTAAGGGATGACAGTGAGCAGGAATATTTTTATTGAGAGCAAAAGCTGTACGTAAAATCCCCACTGGTATGCATACAAATAATTCAGTAAGACATGTCAGCGTGAGGGACATTGTCTGGTAAATACTAGCACCTGTCTACGGAACATTACTGCAATATGTAGTCAGTTATAAATTTAATAACAAGCATCGCTTACCTTCACTGCCTCTAATAAAGTTTCTGCTATTGGTAGCATTATAGAGTGCAATGGTGTTAATAAAGCATTGAGCCAAGGTGGCCGTGCCTGATTCCATACCTATCAATGATATATCAATCACATAATTAAATTTGCATATGAAATCATAATTGCACTAGTCGTTAATAAGAGATTACTTGTTGTCTATCAAGATAAGTATTCCACATTGGATCCTGCCTCAGAGCTGGTATAATAATATGCAATGGATCTATAGTCGTATTAGCTAATACATATATTAAACTGTACAACCCTAACGACGGTGACATAACAAGAGAATGATTACACGCAGAACCAATGCATAAGAATCCTCCACAACCCTCACTGGAGTCCATTTTATGTCCTGGTCGATCCGGTTCAAATTTGACTGTGTATCCTATGCATTGACGTACAAATAATTCAAGCAATATTATAGCTACTGAGTTGTCCCTCATAAAAAGCACCTGAAAGTATAAGAACACAGCAGTGCACTGATTTTCTATAACGATCAATCAATGAGATCAATCAGATCGTTACTTTCATCAATTGTGACCAATTGGGTTGTGGCTGTGATTTCATAACATTCAATTCAAGGGCTACCGCTTGAGTTTCCGGTAAAGAGTGCAGATCATTTTTCGTGTCGGACGAGTAATGCAGTAAATGAGGAGCGCAGATCACGAGCCATGGAGCTGGACCGAGTCGCTTTTGTAAAATTATTGAATTTTTTAAGCCATCACGGAACGTCTGTAACGTAAAAGTTATTAGTAAGAGGAAGTTGAAGTTAAATATGATTTCCGGCGCATGCGCGCTGGTTGCACCTGGAAGAGCAAAATGAGCGGAGTTCCACGCAGCAATAAACAGACTAGTAATTCATCGCATTTGGCATGTATATCACGCGCTACTGTAGACAACTTTGTTGGATACAGTCCGGCCATTTCATTCCCATCGATACATGCATTTAGAGTTAAATATGCCGTGCAGCATAGAACATTGAAAGCGTCAGCCCAGAATTGCTCGGATCTGGCTAAGCTTGGTCGGCCCTGAATAATAATTAAATAATGTATGCGTTAATTATGAATTCAATATTATCGTTAACAGTTAAATCATTTACGTGAATAAATCGGGCTGTGATTATTGACAGTGACTCGTTTAACATGCCAGAAAAAACACGTTGGGCCATCTTTGGCGGCACGGTATTCCACAGATCAGCTTTGGTACCTGCGTAAAGTCACGTTTGCTATAGGGAATCGATTAAAATGTATTTTTATTAGTTATTTTGGATCTTTCATACCTTGCATGTAAAGCCACCACATTTGTATTACGAAGGAACAGCGTTCTTTTTCGAAAAATGACTTAGCAGCGTGCCAGCTCAACGAATCGGCCTCGTTCAAAATGTATAAGGAGATTAGACGACAATGTAAATCGAGTAATCTTTCTGCGAGTGCCTCTGTCATCTCGTGATACGATTTGTAGCATTTATATATTTTGTTGCTATCAGGAGTGAACGAGTACATCAGCTTCATCCGGGTATCAGGGTATGGTATTTATTAAATTCATGATACCTTGACTCTAGGGAAACTTCATCCTTTACTTGCTGATTGTAACACCATAAGCAATTTCGAACTAATGCCGCAGCCCCTAAAGTAGCAGTTAATACTGCTAGGTCTGCATGATCTAAAGCTTCTTGGATTAATGTATGCAGATGTTCTAAAAATATTTTATATAAATTATCGATTGCCAATTTGATGCTGCATTTTGCTGAATCAAAAGAATTTCGCAAGTGTAGACAAAGAGTGCGTAGACGGTAGTTTGGAGTGAAATTCAATTACGTGAAATCTTATACCTAATAATTGGTCGGATGTGTCAAGAATCAATGAAATAAATTCCTTAGGTTGAATATTTTTAATAACTCCTTCGGACACATCATCGGATGCTTTCTTATCACAGGTGGAACTTAATCCCGAGACTCGTTTGAATGCTGCTATAAATTCGGCTTCCCACCATGTTACAATTTTAATTGCGGCAAAGGATGCATGTCGCGGAAAATCGAACTTTCCACCACTTACACGTATGCACAGTGGTTCTCGAAGTACAGTTTGCTTTTCCTGACGTACAAATGCATGGATGATTATTTTGATATCGCAAATGTGCTGGAGTCTATAATACATACCTGATAATATTCCATATCCCGCTGCAATAATATTCTAACGCGATCTACTAAGTTGCCATCTTCCATAATCTCCATGATGACTATAATATGTTAGGAACGTAAAATGGTTATTATAGTTTGTGCTTATTTTAAACTATGATCTTCGTGAGCCATAAATTAGATTTATTAAAGTCTAATTATATACATGAGATGAAGTCTTGCAATCGTGCTAGTGATCTTACATCTATTCAATTGTTTTCTAAAGTAATATTTTTATAAATTCAGGATCGATCCAGGCTCACATGTTGTTCTCTTCCACTGTAGGAACACTTATCGAATATTGCTTGATTTCTTATGATAGCAGGAATTTCTCTGTTCAGAAGTTCATGCAACGTTTGACCGTCGTGTTTGTAAATCCACTTTCCATCAATGAAATCGTAACGCTTCGGACCAGACTTTGGGGACGAAAGCCAGATCTGTTTGTTGGGAGTCTGTCTGTTAATGACATAGGTGCCGTAATCTTCACCAAATTTAACTGTTAATACACCGTCCTGAAAGATAACCAGGATTTTGTAAATTTAATTTGTTTAATTAAGTAGATTGTAGTCAGCTTTACTTACTCCATACGATACGTCTGCATCTTTCAAATGCGCTGCTTGTTCAACAAGCTCATCGAAATATTCTGTCAATGATTCCAAAGTCTCATTAGAAATTTGTTCAAATTGTGCAGTGCTCAGATCTCTGTCGATTAAAAATGAAAATATCTTAAATCCAATACTCTACATTTGCATATTGTTAAGATTTAGCGTTATAAATATTATGACAAAATTTCTACAACTAATTGAATATTTAGTTTGACATTTATCCAACTAAAAGTGATAATAAAACCCTTTAAAAAAATTACAGAGAGGTAATGTACTCACATTTGAGGTGAATAAACGGGCTGATTATCCGATGAAAAAGCAGCAATACAATTTACTTTATTAAATCTATCTCTACTTCGTTTATTGAAATATTGCAACGTAAAAGATTCACCATAACCTCTATTAAAGTTATCAAAAACTGCTGGTACGCTTCGCAACAAAATCCTCTGCAAACTATTTATCCCAGAACCGCAGGAGGTTGTTCTACTCCAGCCAATTTTCGTAATTGTTGAGAGCATTATAAATTTTCTCATTCAAGTGTATATCGATCAAACAATTTTACAAATACAACAAGCCAACGTCAATATAGATACAAACAAGCTCTATGATCACAGAACACATCGTGCGCCGCATTACGCTTAACTAAGAAAAAGTTGAGAACCATTACATATAAATATGCATACTACGGTTCAATTAAAGGCTATAGTTTTATCAGACATTCTAAAAACAGTGGAATTCATGTAAATGATTTGTCAACCTTGTGGGGCAAGCAGAAAACAATGGGAAGGGGAAACGAAATTAATACGGCTGCATCAGTTCAGAAGATTCGCTCTTTGATGTATTAGTCCTGGATTATACTTCCTAGATCGATGCAGGAACAATTAACAAGATCTTAATCAATTTCTACCCCAACTCATTGAACCGTATCTAAGAATGAAGTGCAATTACAATATTATCGTGCTTGCAATTGTTGGTTTCGTTATTGGATTTCGCATAAAAGCTATTTCTGCATACGTTATTCCGCCAGTTGAAATAAAAGCCTTGCAACCACGAGGGCTACGCATTTCGATACCAGGTAATGACTTTAATTAATCTTATTAAGTATCGGAATCCATGTTTTTAGCGGTTTCAGTCGATCGATGTATTTTTAGATACATACGTGCATGTATCTTATACGTTGATGGAATTCGGGGATTTCCCTGCAGGCTCTTGAGTCTTCTAAGAAGTATTTACATACGGACAATATTTTCTATTATTCTGGATAATAATATTTATTCTTTTTCAGACGAGGAAGGAGTTCAATTATTTGCATTTCATGCCAATATCAATGAAAGAATAGCTCGAAACACACCAGGGGCAATCTCTAGGACAGTTATTCGTCCGGAAAACGGACGCTGGACTATCGAAGACGATCGAATTTCTTTGAAAGAAAATGATATCTTATACTACTGGGTTTATGTACAGGCTTTAGGGAAACCGCACGCTAAATATGAATTATCCTGGGTTCATAGAAGTAAGACATTGTAAAGAGATGGTAAACTCAAAGTTTAACCAGAGTGAGTAATAAAATACACGCGTAACTGTTTTAGGGGAATCACCGAAAAGAGAAAGCAATCGGGAAACTATAAATGATCAAAGAGATCACAACACTATCGTGTCTCAAGGAAGTAATTTAGTATTCGAGGAAAATTTTAATACCCTAAATTCATCGGTTTGGTTGCGCGAAGTCAAGATACCGCTGTTCCCGGTAAGAAAGTGTACGACAATACATAATACAAGAGAAATCAAACTGCAATATCTTATTTATTTTATAGGACTATGAATTTTGCATTTACCATAACCACGAACGTAGTACCGTAATTCGCGATGGCATCCTACACATTATACCAAGCATACTTGAAAATTCGTACGGAGAAGGTGCTACGTCTCTAGGAAAAGTTCAGCTGGCCGAGTAATTATGAAAATTTTATTAAAAAAAAAATAAGCAAGAATATAATAAGAAAATCTTTTTCTTTAAGATGTACGAGCACTGTATCCGACGAGTGCGTGCGTCAGGCTACGTCATATAATATTTTACCGCCAGTAATTTCCGCCCGTCTGACGACGAAGAGAAGCTTCAGTTTCCGTTATGGTAAAATTTCGATCCGGGCCAAATTTCCGAGAGGTGCTTGGCTTTATCCAGGTACGCAATAGAAAGAAAATATAGACCGTATATGATCGTTTCGATATAATACATTTTCTGATACTCATTCAGAACTGTGGCTGGAGCCTAAATATTCTAATTATGGTCCCGGATATGCGAGCGGTCGTGTCATTTTGGGTATGGCCAGAGGAAATGACAATCTAATTAAAGTGAATGACCCATCGAAAGACTACAGTTCGAAGGTGCTGCAGTTTTGCCTGAGAACGGGATCTGTTATGAACCTTCGAGAAGATTCAGTTAGCAAGAAGCGTACCGGTGGAACTTGGGTATCCGGTTTTCATGTGTATACGACAACGTGGTCTGAAAATGGATTCTCGTTTCAAGTTGATGGCGAAGACCTTGGTACCTTAGTTCCAAACCAGAATGGCTGGTTGCACGCGACTAATGCAACTGGAGAAACAAAGATGGCGCCCTTTGATCAGGAGGTACAATTAAGATTTTATTTAAAATTCTATATGGATTCAAGTGAAAAAGATCAACTTGTTTTACAGATATATTCTTTTTTTTTCTTTTTAGTTTTATATAACTCTTGGCGTTGGAGTGGGTGGCGTGTGTGCATTTCCAGATGGAATAACCACAGGAGAATATGAAAAACCGTGGCAAAACACCGAAGCCAAGGTTTAATGATTTATTTATTTTTTTTCGCTTATACAAAAATACGTTTTTTTTTGGCTGTTATACAAACTTATCACTTTGTATTTTACATGCAGGCGATGCTACGATTTTGGCAAGCCAGAAATCAATGGTTGCCTACTTGGACAAGTGACGATAGTACCGCCTTGAAGGTCGATTACGTGCGAATTTGGTCACTTTAAACTTATATGTACACTAGACGCGTCGTTGGAAATTTGACTAATAATGCTTTGTATATATATATACATATATTCATGAAGAAATAAGAGTAAGTCGTATATTCAGCTCTTGCCCTTACAAGTTATGTAAGATTGATCGATTCATAAATTTAATGAATCATGATTCTCCTTATCAGTTATCGAGTCGATTACAGGGGGTGATAAAGTATCGAGACATCATTAGCTGTTAATGGAGTGTCCTTGTCGAATTCCAAGCCGTGAAATATATGCTGATTGTAATAGCAAAACACATTAAGATTTTCACGGTATGGCAGTGGCTATCGTGCTTCTGAAAGGACAAGTAAATCGTTATTAATTGTATTCTGGTGGTAATACTCATGTATGAGTTATAATTACCCAGTAATGAGGACTCTTGTTGCCGGAAGTCTTTCACGAGCAACGTCGAGATATTCATTCAAAGAATAAAGTGCTGATCCGGACGGTGGAGTGTTTAGTACTTGTAAACTAGATAAGTCATATGCGACGATTGAAGAACATTGTGCCAGTTTTATAAACTGAGTGGCTTTTAATGCTAACCAGGATATCTGTAATGTTTTTTTCAAAAATATAACATGGAAGCATTATTGGGTTTTATATAAAAGGAAAGATACTTACTCTGTGAGCTTGAATAAGAAGAAGTGTTTCTTCAGGATCGAATGGTGGTACAGCTACCAGACAACTACCACCACTGCGAAAAAGAAATATTCTTCTTATGATCCATGCTTCTCCACCCTCGGACCAGTCATTATAATCTAATATAAAACCTGTGCCTAGATCATCGCTGCCAGTATAAATGAAAAATGCACAAATAATTCTCTGAAGTAAAATTAAAGATAATTCAAGTAAAAATGACTCACGCATTAGGACTCTTTCGTCTAGAGTATTTTAGGAGAGCATCGTTCTTAAATGCTATCTTTTGACTATTTTGTTCGATAGATAAAATAAGCACAATGTGCTGAGGAGAAAGTTCAGTCGCTTCTTCAAAATCAGACTGTGTTAGCAGTGTATCGAAGGACTCGATAAGTTCATTCGTACTTGAGCTTCTTTCAGAATCCAAAGACACTATTTGTATCTGTCCAATTTCCTTGGTGTTCGATATCAAATCATTAATCTTTTCCTTGTCACAAAACCAATTACGCAGACTGGATTTGCAATGTTCATTAACTTTACTTTCTAAAATAAAAGAGAAAGCTTAACGTTACAATATAACAAAGACACAGCATACACAGTGCCTACCAAAAGATTTATCCTGTGGATCAATAGGCTTCAAAATGGCACCCAAAAATATTGAAGCCAGGAGTATAACATTTATTCTGGGATCGGTAGGATGTGCTACAAGTCCAAGAGAATCTCCTGCAGTAATACCACGAGATTTTAATCCACTTGCCAGTGCAAATGCTTGATCCAATGCCTCCTCGTAGGTCAACCTCTCTCCAGTCTGTGCATTTACCTGAATATATAATTACACTATGATAATAATCATTTATCACACAATATATAGCTACGTGTCTTTTCTATAATCTGAGATCCATGACATCCTGCACGTCCACGTTGATCGCGTACGATCTTCTTCGACAATAAAGTACAACGTGCCAGCGGCAAAGTACCTGAAGAATGTGGTCTTGGTATTTTCTGAAAACGTTAATAAGGCAATGGCCAAGCGAGGTCGGCGGTTTTTCCATCCCATGGAGGAATACTTCGATTCCCGGTCCGGATAAAGACAATTGACCATCGTTACTTCCCTTGTCCTTCGTAAACTCATCCAGGTTGAAGGCTTTGCTACTCATAACGCCATTTCGCCTGTTAGCTTTATGAAAATATACAAAAAAAATATTTCCAATCAATTACATCAATACCATTTTACTTTTTGATATTCACAATTGCAATACAATTTTGCCTTACTATTAACCTTACACGATACCTCACTATAGATAGACTTTATCCAATTTCAGTTTTATCACTATGAATCATATTACTTATTTGAACATTTTCAAATATAAGTAACACGCCATTTTCTTCATTTGTTTATCCAATGGATTTTTTTTTATTATAATACTAATCAAGGTAAACCGGTTTGATCCAGAGTATCGGTTCATCGTACTGTTACATTGTTAAATGATACATAATAATAAATAACTATAACGTTATTAATTAAAAAAAAAAGAATTGATCTTTGACCTCAAAAGTTATATTAAAAAAACGCACGCGCACGAGGATTAAAAGAATTTCGATAGGAATTAATTTTTTTCAATATAATTAAATTCACTTCCGGTAATCAAATTCAATCTAATTAGCAGGATGGTTGAATTTTAATGATACATTGGACATTTCCTTAAATATCAATTAAGCATTGTTTACTTACATAAACAACAAAATATTCTTTGCACTGCCGTCATGTTACATTCCCTCGCTCTTCGCTTGTGCCAATTTTTAAATACGTGTCGCCGTTATTACTGCACTGATACTTAGG
>JARQSV010000387.1:3712821-3729133 GCA_030142285.1 Calameuta idolon
ATCAGACTAATCATTTTAAATCTGATTATATTAAGGGAATTCATACAAGGGACAGATGGAACAGATGAATCTTGATTGCAATCAAAATTTTTCCACACATTTGTAATTCACTGTACTTTCCGTAAGTTGCAAATATCTTTATCCTTAAACTGAATATCTTCATTGTCTGTTCTTGATGTCATTTGGCTAACATTTGTTCGTTATCATCTTTCTTCTTCTTTGTTTACATGATTTTTTCTTCATTTCTTCATGCGCAATATTCTACTTCATCTGAGTTTGCAATTTTCTTGCAGAAAGCTTCTTCAAAGTAACCAATTGTATTGTTAACGTACTCGATATATATGTAACATTGTCACAATTGCAGTTTCGCAGTGTTACAGCTTAAATAAATGTGACGATGTGGTCATTATCACTGTCCAGGTTGAGATTCATGATTTAAAAAATCTCTCAGGGAAGTCGAGTTACGTTTAGGATCACTAGTGGACATCCAATCATTAGTCAATCACTTCGATGATCAATGACTGGTAGTGAATTTCAAAAGCTGTGTGCTTCTGTTCTTCTCAAATAAATTATCTTGTTAAATTGTCTTCGAACTCACAAAATAAGTTTTAAACGTGCATTAGATTCCTCGTTCACTTTTAAGTTTCGATAAGATTAAATAAGATGTTTAATAATATATTATAATTAAAAGTGTTTTTACTTTCATTATTTAAACTTCAGTCTATTATATCTTCTCACTGCCAATGTTCATGTTAATCACAATGTCTCACAAACTCAACGATGATTCTGTTTCATGTATTTCAATCAGTATTAAATTTTCACAAAATTCCTATCTTCGAAGTCCTCCATTCTATTTAGCAATGGTAGAATGTTCGATGCTGGTAATTGTCATTTTATAGATTCTTGAATAAATTATATCGTACATTATAAAAATGAACGATAATGACTCACAGAGTCTCGAGCCACATCCTGCATCGATTTTCATTAAATGATCAATCATCCGTCCATCCCTTGTGAAATGTCATTATGTCGTACGCGCATATGTGCTTATCGAAAAAGCCGCAGTTTGTGCTGAATTGCATTTACGTAGCAAAAATTGTGTGTACCTTAACAGCACGCATTACAAAAGGTGGAAATTCTGAGGCATTATCGATATTAGCACCCCATACACCACTCGGACCCAGCCGCCAGACTGTTCGTACATTCTTGTTAACAGTCGCATCAGCGCTGTCCTCCTTCTCCTTCTCTGTCGACTCCTGTACAGGCTTTCTGCTGCCTAAACATGTCACATGAGAATTGTCATCTTTATTTGATCGCAGTATGTGCTACAAAGTTACGGCTTCGCAACTAAGAGCATATAATGGATCAATGTAATCATTCGTTATGTTAAGCATACGAAAATTTTGAACAAGTTATTATGGTTAATCTTGAAAAGTATATGAATTATTGGTTGTTTCCACCTAAAACATATTAAAAATTACGTTAAAAACATTACAGTTACATTGTTCTTTTCTCTTATTTGCTTCGCACCTGGAAGCCGAGGATAATATTGACAGGTTTCTTATTCTAACACAGTATGCGATGATTTAATTTGTTGAATAGAGTTTCTCATTGGACAGTGGGGAGAAGGGAGGCTGGTGAAACTGATAAAGGGAAAAGATATAGTAAGAAGGGAAAACGATAATGATAATTAAGGTTATGTAGAAACATTTTGGTGTTTGTCGAAGGATTCTCCCTTAACACATTTCCTATGCATGCACGAATACGATACATGACAGGAAATTGTTGGAGAAACTGTTCACCACGTGTAATAATTTGTATTGTGTTGTACAAGTTTTCATGACGGAGGTAAAGGATGTCAATTTTCTATTGACTTTTTTCCATTGTAAGTTTTGCCGATCTAAGATGCAGAACGGACATTCGTTGCTTTTTATTCAGCTGCAACTTGGGACTTGATTTGACGTGGTCTTCTTTTTTTTTTTATCGGTACGTTTATAGTACTATTATGCATTAGAGATACGTGCTGTTTGTTTAATTTCGTATAGTTTTTAGTTGTAAACTGCTTGAAAATTGTTACCGAATACATAAGAAGTAAATGAATAATAAACGCGGAGATTAAAAACAATGTTTGCAGTTTTTACTACCACGCTGTGATGATTGTAGTACTTACAGATGAACTTCCAACGATTGATATGCGGTTTTTCGAGGGTACAGCGCCTCGCTGGCTCTAATTTGCAAACAGGAACTCCGTTAAATGTTTCCATCCTCTCTAACCATTTTTTATAACATGGATAGGAAAACTCCAGCACACGAGCTAATTTGGAAAGTCTTTCTTTTACGGTGACCACTTTCATCTCAATCTGAAGAATGTACAGGATATTAGATACAAACTTGCATTTATTATAAAGAAAAAAAGTAAATTCCAATGTTGTTCACCTTCTTATTATACCAATCATTTTCAGTATCCACGGTAGCGATATTTTTTTCAATTACTTCTTTATTATCCTTATCAGTCAAAGGCTTGTCCTCTTCTTTTTTAGTTTCCTCAGGGATTTTCTCACTAATTCCATCCCCATTTTTCTTAATCCCAGAATCATCCACACTTTTGTCAGCTGAAAAACTTTCTTCATGTTTTTCATCTTTTATAGTAATGTCATTGTCCATCACAAAATTAGTATTTTCAAGAACAATATTCTCAATTTCATCTAAATGACTCATAATGTCATCGTCCGTGATTTCATCTTTCTTATCTTCTAATAAATTCAAAGAGAATTGAATAATACAGTTTATCAAACCACAATTAATATCTAAATCTATAAATATGTCTGCTTACTTGCGTCATTATCATTTGTAGTCATAGATATAGAATTATTCTCAGGTTCTTTTGCAGGAGATGTATCATCAAGCAAAACCTCCGTTACTGCCATAGTAGTGGTAGGTTCCACATCGTTGCTCTTTGTATTTACAGAAGGACCTATCTCATTCTTAGAGCTGGCATCAGGCTCAATGATAAGTACTTCGTCATCCTCCACACATTCGTCGACTACTTCGAAATCTCCATCTTCAAACATAACACCTTCCGAATCATCTGCATAAGTTAACCATAAAGAGTATAGCCAATAAAACATATATACCACAAGAACTCGTCAACAAGAATCATATCTATGCAATAATATATTTAGATATAGAAAGCAAAAGATTAAATGAAAATCTAAACCTGAACCCCAGCAGCAAAATTTGAGGTTTGGATACTAACAAGAAACTATAAAATTATCTAAAAATGATACTATTCGTACTATAAGGTTATAACGTCGTTAATAAACGTTATGAAGCTTATTAACTACACGAAATATGATAAAGCGCAGTAACGCTAAAAGAGTGGTCTAAATAAACGTTCAATCGTGGCAATTAAATGGAAAATCGTTAATTATAAAGGACGCAATGAAAATCTTACCCATCACGTACAGTTCCGCACAAGAGGTTCTACGATTTGAACTTATATAAATTCTAACACGACGATTACAAGTAACGCTTAGTAACAACTGACTTTACATGTAAATTCTATTGATGACAAGAGCTACAGCCACCGAGGAGATATCTTCGGTACCACAGCCTTCCGCAGTACACTGATAAATTTGTACGCTTTACAAATGGGTATTACCATGTTGAATCAAAAACTCCAAAGATGTCGCCATCTGTCAATACATTTTACGATAGCATTACCCCAAAACTGATTTACCCACAAGAAAAAGCAAAAAAGAAAAATGTCGTACTGTTGAAGCTTAACGACGATAGATGGCGGTAAATGTATCGTCTCATTAAATTCAAATATAACGCTCGCGAGGGCCGACGGTTACAAATAACTGAACATAAATGTACGCGCAAGTTATTTTTTACTTGCGAAGCTTAAGAATTTATAGGAATTTAATTAACAAGACAAATAGCAAAGATTTAAAAAAGACTTTCTACCGATGATTCTTGTTATCCTCCATCCGTGCGTTCCTTCCGCGTCGATCGCTCTTTTAAATCAATTCAATTTCCAGGTGGCAACATTACAAACGTATAGAAGATAATCTCTTCACTTCTTCAAAAGCCGTTAGATTATTTGAAAGTGAAAAGCATTTGTCTTGACAGAGAACACGCGAGGTTACGCATATGCATAGTAACAGGCCAAAATCCCGTTTTCAGTCGCACGCGACAAGCTCGTGCCATAAATTGTACTTATTATACCTGAAGCTAGTTTTAATAATAAAGAACAGCGTACAATAGAATTCCTTGCGGCTGGCTTTCTCACAGGTTTGTGAACCCGTTCATAAAAGAAGTAATAACAAAGAGTGTAACAGATTTTATACAGAAAGCAAAACAATGTATCGATATGCATATGAAAGATTGAATAATCAGTCTATCACTCCCATCATATGCCTATAACTGTATCTTCGAACCAGTTACAATTAGTATTTCAAAAGATGTATTTATGTACAAAGTCAGAGCAAGGATGCCCCAAAGCAGTTTCCAAAATAACCAAGAAAATTTGATGATTCTCCTCCTGAAATCCAGTCCTGCACGAGTTACACGCCGGGAACTGGTCGAGTAGAAACTAGTACGATTCCGTCCAGCCACAGCCGGCCCCTGCCCTGGCAGGTCTTTCTATGTGGGTCGTCGTCTAACTGTTCCGGGTACCGCTCCACCGCACCTTCCCGTCCATTAGCCATCAGGCCCTTCTCCTTCTTCGAGAGCATCACGACAACCACCACCACCACCTCCTCGATATTCTTCCTTTCCTTCCTCCTTCTCCTCCTCTATCTTGTACATACTGAATACTCCTTCGTCGTTTTCTACGTTAGTTACTCTGTTCGTTAGTCTGTCAAGCTTATCCCACCCATCCGGGAGGATCCTGACGCGAGTGTCCATCATCTTCGTAGCTTGAGCTCAGTATCAGTTGAGCATTGAGCTGTGGATTTTCATGTTCTGCGAGAATCACTCGACAAACCTTTCAAATACACTGAGTCTCCCTTTGACAAAAGACCTAGGGATAGGTCCTAGGAACTGCCAGAGGAACACAGGATACCTGGAAGACCTGGAGAAGATCATGGGTCGACAGTGATCCCTGGACAGAAAAGTGATCATTGAGAACTGTTATTTAGAGCAACATGTAAGTCTCTCATTTAATATTAATAAACACATGACTAAACAATTATTCTAATTTATTTAAACAATCCATTGCACTGAGTAACACAGCGTCAAGTCGATTAATAAATTTTCAAGCCCACCTAATCAGTAGTACCTCTTAACAATCTAATCCTACCTGATCTATGTGTCTCACGAATAATATATACAACTAAAAAAAAAAGATACCATAACTATTTATTACGTCTATCATAGCTACAGTAGATATTTCTTGAACGAGGTCAACTGGTCCATTCGGTTAACCTTCACCTAGTCACTGAGGACCTTACCTCAAAGGTCTTTGACCCAAAGCATCCGAGTACTCCACTCATGATACCCAATCCAAAGAGATGAAAAAAAAAAAAGATGAAGATACTATCCGATCCTGAACGTACGGTATCGACGCTATGAAATTAAACTCCTCAAACGGAAGCACGATCGTCCAACCTGTCCATATAGCTACCGACTTGACTTGATGAGTCCTGGTCCCAACTCGAGGCACCAAGAGACTCCGTTAGACCGACATCGTCATTTGCTTATAATGTCGTAGCAGTTAGAGCTCACGTCGTGCACGTTCCTTCTTTTCCCTCTTGGAAAACGGTACCATGCATTCACATAGCCATTTGCGGAAACGTACCGTTCAGTATCAATCCTCAGATTAACATTTTCGTTTTGGTTGACATTCAGTTAGCTGCACGCGAGGATACAAGCTGCATACATCCTAAACAAGTAATAAATCACCATCAATTTATCTCCAGTACCATTCACAGGATCTAAAAGGATCAAAGAGCACCAAGATCCAGATATCATCTGCATGTGAATAACTAAAAATAACATTTTGTACCGTAGATCGTACGGTTGATGGTCACGGTCCGATATTCGTTCTAGATTTCAATGCTGGTGTTTCGTTTCTCCATGAGCCACATTCTACTTCCTTGCTCTTTCGTTTGATCAGGTACCCCAGACTGTGTAAATCACGAAGTAGGAATGTACCTGACAGCAGTTGCCTGGAAAGTCAATAAATACGGTATCAGCGGAACGAGTGAAGACTGATGACGAGATCAGTAACCGCTATCCACCTACGTCTTCCGTTTATGAATCTTGTAGAATCGCAGAAGCTCTGCAGATCAAGGACTCGGAGTTCCTGGCTAATGGTGTCGTGCTTGAAAGCGCGAGTAACAAAATACTATCGCCAAGTATGGCGTCCTGGTCTTGTCTCTTAGAAAAACCTAGTAGAATGCAACCGAGACTCTCTTCTATATCCTTCCTCTTGGCTCAGGATGAAAAACTTTGAGAGTAATTTTCCTTCACGGATTTCTCTTTGTATACCTTAGCCTGTATCACGAGAGATGACATAACCTTGATGTAATGTTGCTTGCAAGTTTGGTCTTCTTGATCTGTCCGAATGATAATTTGTATGAGTATGGGATGCGGAATGAAATTTCTACAGGAAGTAAGAGTAAACGAACGTGCAATACCTTTCTTCGGGTACGAGGACGCTTGTGGAATTTTCGAAGCGTCCTCTGGGAGCGAGGGCGTCACTCGGTACACGGTATGACAATAGAAAAGAAGGTATTCGTGTCGGAACGATCACCCGGTGACCTACTGAAGATATGGCTGACGTAACGTTCGGTAACGGTACATTCTCTCTTCTCCTCCGCTTCTCGAGTTCACTGCTGCCGGTGAACGCACAGCTTCTTGGTATTATCCTTAGCCGAGACCTTCCTACAGAGCTCTTCAAGGCCGTCACCTTACGGCGTTGGAAAGTCAATGTGTCATTTCAAAACGTATTTAAGGAGAATTGATATATTAGTTTGTGGCTTTAGCAAAAAGAGCCTTTCGACTGACCTACCTTGAACTTGAGTCTGGATTTGAATACTTGATAATTGTATAAAGTACCTTTAATCAGGAGGCCTCCTTACATCGGTACAATTGGTGCATAACGAATGAATTCTAATGGCACGTGTCTTGATCCAAAGAAATTATGGAGGTCACGATGTTCCAGATAATTTTTTTTCTACGTTTCCTGAAATTCAATAGTTTCAAAATAGTTTAATATAAATATGAAACGTTACGGACGAACCTTGATTATTTTAATTAGTGCATGACTAATCGATATTCTGTTTGAATTTGTTCCTAGGAATACCATGACGTTCGTTGTCCGGATCCTGATGATCCTGACAATCTCCGTCTTTGTCCGCGGAGATTTCCTCATGGGCGGTCATTTGGATAACAAAGACTCGAGCGGTGTCACAAAGACGAACAATGGGAATGGAGTCCTCTCGAGAACAGCTGACCTGGATCTTGATCTTACCGCCGAGGAAAGCGCAGCTAGCCCAACGGCCTTGATCCCCGAAGGATTGCCAAGATACAGGATACCCGGTTTGTTCGCGTTCAATGGCGGGAAGCCATTTTCCTTGGAAAAGGATCCGATAACTGGTAAAATTGATTTTGAGAAAGCACCGCCATTGAAGGCACTGAATTATACAGAGTACGAGGGCGAGGATCGGGAGGATGCTGAATCGGATGCCAACGAAGACATCTCTGAGAATAACGATAATTTGTACAGGAAGAATATTGACAGGAAAGATAACCCTAACACCGGACCCAATGAGATCAATCCGTACTCACCGAGTTTTCATGATTTTCTTAATTTACCTGTTCGCTATACGTCGGACAAGTACAGCAAAGAAAAGTATCCACTGATATCCAGTTCCTATGCCAATACCAAGGTTCAAAGTGGACTCAAGAGCTATAATACATATAATCACAGAACTCATCCAGAACCTACGAAAAAGCCAGCATTGTATTTCACGACTCATGCCACTTATTTACCCAGGACCACTACGACAAAGCAGCCATCGACTATGAGCTCAAGTATAGATACGACTACTGTCAAGAGTACCAGTGCTCCTATTAAACCTACTACCACGACTGTTAGTACTACGCGTACTACGACTACAACTACGACTACCACTACACCAGCGCCTACCACTACCGTGTCGACAACGACAACGACAAAGCCAACGACAACGGTTCCACCTAGAGTGACAACTTGGAAACCGTCGACAACGACTGTTCGAATTACCGAGGAAGAATCTAATGACTATGAAGACGAAATACTTCCTTTTAAACCGATGCCTGATTACGACAAGAGACCGTCCAGTGCTTCTCAGGGTGGCCAGTCTATTTCAAAACCACAGTTTGGTGGTTCATTCTTCATGGGGGATGAATACGACGATGGTTACGACTATGAAATTTCCGAAGAGGCCAATCAAGATTACACACATACCAAGGATAAGATGAATCCTTCGTCACAGACTAGTCCTTCCGCGACGACCTTCTTGTCCAGCAGTACATTCCCTACGACGACTACTACTACTTCAACGACCTCAGCACCATCTACGACAACTGCCTCTACGACATTCCAGAGTTCATCCGCGACTCCTGGGGTTAGTACGCCTGTTATGGATGAGCCTGCGATAAGGAACGATACGACAGATGTCAAGGATGATACAGAGGAGGTAAAAGAAGTTCCACCGAAGAAACCTGTGATGGAAGTCATGGGACAGATTCCAGTGACGTCACTTCCCTTGGGAATCAATCATCCGTCTAAACCAATTTATGAGAATTCTAAGGGTAGGCCCTATGTATCTTTTGGAAACGCGAGACCTATGGAAGATTCTAGTCCGAATCTGGACCAAGGCTTGTCTTATCAGAATGGGTTACATCGACGTCCCGTTGAAAGTGCCAGTAACGTTATAGTACCGCCAGATCAGGATACCGTGTCCTTTGTTCTTGGAAACAAACAAAATGTCGATGGCGGGCATTATATCGGTACTGCCATTCGTGAGAATCCTTATGGTACTAAGAACGAAGCTCCTTTCCGTCCAATATTCTCTGGAGTGGCGGAAGTAAATCGACCAGGTCAGGGAAATCGACAAACCGTATTCACGCAAAATCCACCTGTTGCTTTGCCGTCTGTAACCAGCAGCGAAACGAAACCTTCTGCTGTACCTTCTCAACAATGGCAGACTCCTCCGGAAGCAAACCAGAAATTGTCAATTGTTAATGAAATCGAGCCATCGAATCCAGGTCAGGGAACTCTGACCTCATTTTCTGGTATAAGAGTTCCATCGCAGGAACAACAAGCACCTTTAGATAATTCGTGGAACGTCCCAGATAATACAGCTTTTTATGATAAAGTACAAGAAACACAACAGAAACAACAACAGCGCTTACAGCAACAGCACTTACAACAGCAACACTTACAGCAACAGCAGCAACAGCAACAGCAGCAACAGCGACAGCAGCAGCAGCAACAACAACAGCAACACTTACAGCAACAGCAACAGCAACAGCAGCAACAGCAGCAGCAGCAACAGCAGCAACAGCAACAGCAGCACTTACAGCAGCAGAAACAACAGCAGCAGCACTTGCAACAACAGCAGTACGAAAAACAGCAGTACGAACAACAGCAGTACTCGCAGCAACAACAATTATTAAATGAACCTGAGAATACCGAAGAAAATAAAGAAAATCAAGAAGTTGAAAGTGAAGAAAATGACACTAAACGCGTCGGTGTAAACAGTGGGTATGTCGTATTCCCAGGAAAGACCCAAGACGGTCCCGTCGAGGAACACGTAATAATAATAAATGAATCAGACGGTTCGATTCAGGAATTACCACCAACCATGAAGGGCACATTATCAACTCCAGCTGGAGCATCAAACGGTTTACCACAATTGTCTGAAAGTCTAACCCCACCCGAAGTACCTAAACCAGGTAGCTCCTTCGAACCACCAAGAGGAAGACCTCCATATTATTCAGCTATAAGACAGAGAATACCACCGCACTCTAAACCCAGTACATCGGATTCATTCAAAAGACCATTACCATACGATCCTAACCTGCCAAATATACTACCTCAATTCCGACCCAACGCTAAAACTTCCCATGGACATCGCGGAGCAGAACTGATCGGCACGATTCCAGCCAGACCACCTTATGGTCCACCATCTCGTCCTAGACAGCCTTTGCTGTCCAGGACATCTCCGCCACCGGCTCCACCTCCGCCACCGCCTTATCTCCAGAGGCTAAGTCCACCACCGCCACCAATTCATGCACTAAGACTATCATCGTCCTCACCCTCTACCGTGACAGACAGAGAAGGTTCCTCTGAGCTAGAGGTACCTTTTAAAAGGTTCCGCGTACCAACTTCCAACCTGGGTCAAAGTGATCGGTTTCAGGACAGTCGAATCGTGGGGCAGAAGCTACGACTCGAGGGTCAGCAAACAGGCGAAAGATTCTCCGCTGAACCGCCGCTGATTCCACCTAGGCCAATTATGACTAACCGAAGATCGGACGTTCCCAGAATCGCTACTCTGCAGATGATCCAGCAACGAGGCGGTTTTGAGGAGAGAATCGTTCGACCTAATATGCCACCACCGTTCAAGGTCAATTTCGAAACTGATAAAGCTGATAAGGAGGACGACGAAATAGAAAGTGAATCAGGGCCTGACGATGAGACGAATGGCGACCTAAGCTCTACCGAAGATGATGCGGATCATAGAAGACCAGTCTACGTAGTGTACCCAGTAAATTCTGCTGTGAATATACAAAATGATGATTCTCAGGATAAGGATGAAAGTGTCGTAGTTGGTACCAGAGGTCCTCATCGTCCTCTGCCCCCAGATACTCTACCAGTAGCCGAAGAGGATTCAGACGATGATCATAACGCGGACTACGCTCCCGTTTTGCCACCTAGGCGACACTACCCTGGACCATCAATAGCATCCGACTTCCCATATCCTCTAGAACGTCCTGATCCATCTTTCTTAAATGTCAGAGAAACGCCGCTTCTCGTGCCGTCGAAGGACCCTAAAGCTTCTACCGAGGAATCTGCAGAGTCCAGTTCAGATCCTAAGGACGACGACCGTGACACCAGTGTCAACGTGATCCCATATCTGCAAGATTACGTTCCTTTCTCAGCAAAGAAGAGCGACTCCGTAATTTCAGCTACGCTTCACAGGTCTCCAGTGTCCACTATGGTAACACCAATTGCCTACGCTTACACACCCACGATAAAAGCATCCGCATATCCAACTTCGGAGATTCATGTGGAAGACAAAGATATGGATAAGAAAGCTGTGCTACCGTCCCAGCAGCCTTCCAGTTCATCCAGTTCAGCACCGTCCCCGCAGAATTTCATGGCACCATTTATGGCGAGTCTCAGTGCAGAAGCGCCCTCGAAGAACGGCTGGAGCGTCGTCGTCAAGCCAGGATCAACGGAGAGAAATCGTTCGGATACCGACAAGGAGACAGAGTCCAAAGACACAACAGACAATGAGACACAGACTGAGAAAACTGAATTTGATCCTGAGAATTTCAAGCCTCAGCTCTTCGGAGGATTCAAACCGATCTACGAGTTTCCTGTGGACGACGCTGAAGGAGAAGCAGCAACGATGCCTGCGACAAGGACTGAGAGCTGACCTGGACATTGGTATTCAGGTCTCGCAAATGAACGATAAAATAATTTAGACTTAAACCATTACAGTTAAAATATTTACCATGGTTGATCAGCGATCCGGGCGATCCTGGGAATTACCGACCGACGTAAATAATCGCCCGGCGCTCGTTTACCAATAAGCGGTATATTTTTTTGTTCAAGTAACGAAGAGGTAAATTGCCTGAGCTTAGACGTTAATTCGAGATGCGCACTTCGGTGGTTGGGAGGATTAATACAATCTTCGGATGGGATTACGAATTGTGCGTTGCTCGAGATCGATGATTATTATTAGAATTAGTCGATCTTCGACGATCCGGCAACGCTGGCCGGATTGTCGAATACTCAACGGGAAGGCACATGATACTAGTTAAATATATTTTTTTTTTTGCATAAACGTGCACACAGACACTGATCCATTCTCTCTATTAGCAATACTACGCCTATTTGGTATTTATATATTTATTTAACGTAAAACGTGTGCGATATGTCTCACTTGAACGGTATAACGTAACATAGCGATACGACAGAGTAGATAGAAGCTGTATATGTGCGCAATATAAAAAAAAATGTCTATTGTGAGATGATCCATTTGTTTTTTTAAATAAATATAATTATTCATCACGTTACCTTATTTACTGCCTTAGACTAATATACTTTGTAACAACGTATCGATATTCAGTTCGGCTAATGTTAATGTCATATTTTATAAGAGTGACTTAGAGAATAAACTTGTGCGTGTTAGGTTATGAAGGTAAATGAATTATAAAAAAAATCTTTCTTAATCCCAAAGCCTACGGAATTGAAAGATACGGTGACGAGTGTAGATTTTATAATATTCTCACGTGCCAATTCATCGCGACTCGTCTAATACTGATGTTTGTGAACGAAATATCCGTTTAACGAATTAAATGCCTTTTGTGCTTCGCCATCGTGGGAGCGAATTAATATTATCTAAAGTCTTAACGAGTATAAAGGTATTTTGGATGGAACAATTAACAAGTGATTATAATTATGTCGGAATGCTTTCATCTGGCATCGAACAGACGTAGATCCAATTTTAAGACAACGTCTCCTTTCTCTACTTCACGCAGTCTGATTCTTTTTTGTATTGGACCACAGGAATCTTTGCTGTCTCTCATTATGTCAGCAACCCTAATCTCAGCACGACCAAGGAATTCTATAAAGAAAGATAATAAACGTTATCAGAATGAATTTGTAGGACAATAAGGTCTTTCGAGGTACAATTAATCATCTGATAGCTCACCGTCAGGACTGTAGTATCCCTTATCGAAGACAGTAATGCACAAGGTATCCTCCATGAGATCCTTCACTTGGAATTGCATCGATGCATCCCATAAAGGACAGTCTGTTCCAGAAACTGCATTTGTTCTTTCTTCCTGAGATCCCATAGAGACCTTGCAAAATGTATTGCACTTGCCTATTTGAGTGACGAGGAAGAAAAAATTTAAATTTGATATTTATCTATTCTCTTTCATTGCGAATAAGGGTGAAGAAGTGTAAAATAGTTGAGAGATAGAAAACAGTGCTTGCTTGTTTGACAGATACAAGGCGTGCGTGTTGATACATCAATTAGTAATTTTTTTTAAAATGCTAATTAGTATTATGAAGTGGATTAGTCGCACACCAATGACTTTACCTTGCTTAGAAATTATTAAATCTTCTGCTTCCACAACAACTAGCCGTACGCGGCCCTTTGGGGGTCTCCAGCGAACTACAAGCATGCACAACTCTAGTTACTCACATGCGACATGCAAAGTTCAGAAGTGTTATGGGGTCTGAATTTATGTTTAGTAGATGATCTAAGAACCATATGAAGGATGACCTGATTAGAAAGGAGCATTTGAAAAGTGTTAAAAGAAATAATCCATGGTTGAAATAGCTGTTTGTCCTTCGTTGTCATCATAGAGGCTATTGGAAGTCTCATGCAAATGTACTAGAAATCAAGAGCAACGTGCACATTGCAAAAGATCAGTAATGGATAGTTGAAGTAGCTGTTCGTCCTTCGTAGTCATCATAGAGGCTATTGGAAATCTCATGCAAATATACTAGAAACCAAGAGCAACGTGCAAATTGAAAAGATCAAAAGGTGTTTTTAAGTGTGTTACGCTCTTGCTTCTGTTACAGCTTTATAAAGCTTTTTAATAAGAATAAGGAAAGCAGCCAAGCTTTCACAAGCAGACTCGACGACGTCAATCCTTGATCTTACCCGATGATGTTCTTAGGCTGGAACCTTCCAGCACTGTGACGAGGATACGTCCGCAGGCGCCGAATTGAGCCTGTTCTGTTTGTGTACATACATGAATGTTATTTAGCGACAACACGTTATCGCGTCTCTCTTATCAAAAAAAAAAAATCAAGACAGATGTGTTGTCCTGTGTAATATTATTTTCATATCGACAAAGCTATGTGCTAGACAGGAATATCGCAACGTTCTTCGAAAGGAGTAATTACTCATAAATTCATGAAGTCTTATCGTTTGGAAAATAAGAATGTCGATTGTGCAAGGACAAGATATCGATTATTGCGACTTCATGTGGACGGTTTATACTTACTCGAACGTTGTCGCTGCAAGTGAGTTTTTTCATTCTCCAAGAACTCTTTACGCGCTTCGCTTATTCTCTTGATCCAGAGTGAACACTCGCTTAAAGATGGTGCCAAGAGAACTATTATTTTCTTCGAATCGCGCAGTCTTATCGTTCTCGATTGATCGGAAGTGTCGTTGTTCCCCGTTTCGGAGTCCCTGACGATCGACAGCTCGTTCAGGAAGATTGGCTGTAAGTAAAATTGATCAGTGCCTGAAAACTCTGAGAACAGTATTAAAAAAAAAAAAAAAGAAGTTGAAAGATTCCTTACCTTTCTGTACATTTTGAATTTTTGATTTTCATTTCTCTCAAATGAAAATTGCTGTCCAACTGGCAGTGATTTCGTTGGTTGGGCAAAGAGCAAAAAGTCATTTGTAAGAAATCCAACAAGTTCTTTGCCACTTTTTGCCTAGAGACAAAAACAAAATAAAAATTAGAATTATTCTCTCCAGTTCAAAAATGATTACGCAAACGTTAATCAATCACACAGATGATCCACCTTGTGAAGTATTCCATGATGAAGAAATTTTCTTGGACCCAGTGAATTCGTCAACGAATTGAACACCAATTGTTCCTCGAGACCATCGCACACAACGTGCTTTTGTAGCCACTCGAGTCTGTCACTGTTTTCCTTTTCACGAACACCCTCGTTCACCTGGGTACAAAATTCTTCAGCCTTGGCAAGCGCCTCCTGAAGATACTGTCTATCAGGATGACCCGGAGGCGTATACTCCAAGATCTATAAAAGTAAACAAACGTCATATCCACCTAACCCGAACCACCCAAACGTACTTCCACGCGTCCAACGTACTTTGCCAACGATAAGCGGATACTTCGTGATACGTTGCATCGGTTTTATAAGAAAAGAACTAAGGGGCATCCCTTTGGTACGTGGATCCTGTTGGCAAGCTTGAGCAACCTCAAGAAATTCCGACGAAGTCTCTGTGAGCCTTTGAAGATAAACGGCAGCAGATATTTGACAGCTACAGAACCTCACGTAAGCCGACATTCTTGGAATCTAAAAATAACAACAAAACGTAACAACGGAACATAACCAAACAAGAGATCAAAGCAAAGATACCAAAGACTAAAAAATTCCAAGATACATACGTTCTCGCACAAGATGTCACCGATCATCCTAATAATCCCTCCCTCGCTGTTATCACGCCTTATCCTCAAGGTCCTGCAGAGTATAAACAATTAAACAATGCCAGTAATCAAGCCGAACAAACAATAAAAAAAAACCCAGTGCATAGTGAAGCTTAGCCAAAGAGAGATAAAACAAAAATAAAAAATCATAAAACCACCTTCCCAACGGCTGGACTCCCCCCCTCTTCCCCCTCCTCCACCGTTAAACAGAGACCACAGAGGAGACCAACAGCGTATACTCACGACCAAAGCGTCTCCATGACTACGTCACGTATCGGTATCCCCACCTCTATTTATTTGTATACCTTAAGAAATTGTCGTTACAGGCAATGATGTCCCTCCAATTGACAAAGATCTTCTCCACCTGGTCCACGGTGAGTACCAAACTTTCCAGCAGAGGTTTCTCAAAGACCTGTCAGAATGATTATACGCAACGATTTTCGAAAAGAAGTCCCGATAGCGCGAGTGGATCGAAACGACCGTCCCCGTAGCTACAGGCTCATTTTCATCGATCGTTTCGTTCGGAAATACATATATTATACCTCGTGCACGAGCCTCATATCTTCGATGTAGGCCCGTTCGGTCGAAATCAGTTCCTTGATGTGTTCCTGACGCTTTCTTTCCGTCGGCTCGAGTCGTGCCAAGAGGATATCGCTCGTCGGCTCACTGGCTGCACACAAAACGCATACAAGTTTTTTCCCACTGTATCCTCCCGCCCCCCGCGCTCGTCGCCACCACTTATTCACCCAGGACAGGTCAAACCCTCCTCTGTATTCTCACGATCGAGTTTCGCTCTCGTTCCTTTAACCTTGAAACGCGTCTGGTACCATTAGAGGACTGTGAGAAGGACACGAGGTGGGAATAAAGGCGTTCCTCCCTCGCACTG